>BOPP01000340.1:706337-723957 GCA_017312745.1 Gryllus bimaculatus | reverse complement strand
AAAGTTTCTAACACATTTGAATGCAACTAAATCTGACAGTTATTTTAAGCCTCCTAAACGTGCTGGAAAGCAGCAAGGTCCCGAGGGATCAAAGAACTTTGCTGGAACTTTCAGATATGTATATCTTGTCGCCACGCGCACCGACGCCGCGAACGCTGAGCTTGCCCGCTCCGTCTCACCTAGCGGAGTGCATGGCGAGCAGGTGAGGGCTGGCTGCGGCTGCTGGAGCGGACTGGGGCTCGGACTGCGGCGGCGCCCGCCCCTTTATACGGCCACGGCCGCGGCCGAGCTCTGTTGCAACACTGCGACCACGCGCTCCGGGGTGGCGCCAGGGCGAGGGGATTGAAGGTGGGAGGGAGCCGCGTGGGGCCCCGGACGGAATACGCGCCGGAATGCGCACGGCCCTGCCGCCTCCCGCTCTCCGGGTCCCTGCCACCGCTCCCCCGTCCCGATCATAAGTGGTCGAAATGGGAATCTGATCTGCTAAGCATGATATTATAGTAATAGAAACTGCACTAAAAGAAGAATGGTTGTCGCACATTGAAATAGGGTTATCCTTACGTGAATCAGTAGTAAAATTGGCCCAGCTTATTTTATGCTTTCGGAAAAACGTGGGTTCAATTCGCCGTTGAGCCAAGACTATAGTGTGCTTTTCCTTGCAATGTTCAAGTAAATGCTGCTATGTTACGATGAGAAAATTCACTCTTCATGTTACAATGTCCGGTATACGGCGTAGGGATGTCTACGTGCTAACCACACGTATTCCCTTGACACATAGCCGCAAGTCAGGGGTGTCGCCTGTAGGCCTGCGCCCGATCACGGGCAGTCGCGACAAGTACAAACATTTTTAAGGTTGACGCACTGTAGGCGCCAGGTATGGAACTTAGTTGTACCCTAAGCCACCTCTGTGACGGGTGGGCTTCTTGTCTACCTAGTTCCCTGAACCAGAAAAAGCTAGCAGTTTGTGGTTGCAGTTTGTGGTTGAATCTCAGAACTTCGCTTAGTACTTCCACAACCCACGTTTTCCCGCTACAATTATTACAAAAAAGTTTATACCAAAAATGGAACTATAGGTATTAACCCATATAATTGCTTGGAGTCTTGTCTTATTTATGCCGATACATTTCAATTGTATATTTTAATCTAACAATTTGTTAACTACAAACATTAAGCAGAAATTTGAAAGCACTTCCACTTTTTTAAATACTTGACACTAAAATAGGTTGCTGAATAAAATTAGATACATTACTATTAATTTTGAAATAAATGCATTAATATTTTGTCAAATATTCTCTCTACTAACATTTAATAGCAAGAAGTGAAATTCAGTTCAAACCCAACAAAAAACAAAACAAAATTAAGCGAAACTCATTTAGGCGAAGAATATACACAAATATGATTATTGTTTATTTATTTCTTTGTATTGATTTATTTGGTCTCTTGTTTTACCTATGTTGTTTTCTACTTGCTGCCTACAACCATTAATATATGAAAATTCGAGTTTTAACATTTGTTTCACTATTGTTTACCTACATATTCATCCAAATAATCATTTAAACCACTAACAAATCATCAAACAATTGTATTAAAAAATTAAATTAATGATTCAATATTTGTAAAACAAAAGTAAGAATAATGCGTTTTGGCAGATAATGAGGGAATATGATGGTACTACGAAAATAGTTTCAAAATGGTCTCTGAGAGAACTGTATTAACATATAATTTTAAAAAATTGTAAATTCAATAGAGGATCAGAAATAATGTGTATACATTACCAGTTGTTTTAGTTTGCACACGCCTACCCTAATAACTAAAATTACACTCAGTTCATGAAATTGGCACGCCTGTCACCATTGAAAATAGACAGCCTTCAAAAACAAGAAACATTCGAAAAAAAATATTCTAAATGTTTCTTAATATTTCGATGAATAGAATAACAGGTTAGCTTCCACATTGAATTGGGTTTAATGTTAATTATTTATTTTTGAACTTTACTAATTTCATGTGTTTCCTTAATTTAGCTTTTATTGTAAACACAAATTTGATTTCTTCATTCTGAACTTATGTTGTTAATACAGTTTCAGTTACTTGTGATGAGGGAAACAGAAGTCTCTGAAACGTTTCAAACCTCCATTCAACAAAATTAAGAAACATATTTGGATGTATTTCAATGTGGTTGTCCCACGACTGAAAACTATTTGAAAATATAATTTTAATAGTAACAATCAAATCAAAACTTATTTCTTGTTCTAAAATTGTGTTAAAATTTGCTGTTCTAACGATGCGCTATCAAACAGTAACAGTAATGTTTGGAAAAGTTCTAGATCATTTGTGGGGAACACATCTGCATTTTAACAATTTTAATCTGAATGCATTCTCTTAATTATGAGAACACAGTGTTATAAATCATAAATATTCACCGTATATTACACCATTACATTACATAATTTTAGATACACTTCTAAACTTGAGAAAAGGATGAATACATCTTTGTCTGTACAATGTAACCATGTTTAAGTAATGACTAGTTTGGTCTTGGACTGTAAGAATGTCTTTTAATAATTATTGAAATTAATTCATGTAATGAAAATTAAAGTAAGTCATGAATGAACGAAAAGTGAATTATGTTACCTATCAAGTTACACCTGAAATATTTATATGATTAATAATTTTAAAAAATGGGAAAGGGAAATAACTAAATGCAATTGAATAACTTTTACTTAGCTAATGGAACAAATTTTAGATATAAAACATAATTTAATTCACATCATGAAATATTACGACATTAAAGAGAATGTAACTAACATTCATAGATATTATTTGTAACGAACGAAAAAAAGCATGGAAATGCGTCATGATCTTAGTTTAGACATTACTTACCTTTAATTGTATCCTGTAAAAAAACAATTTTTCATTTGACAAAGAATAAATTAATCACTAAAATAACAAGAAACTTTTCTGAATACTCTAAACATAGCATTAATTTTTAAAAGAAATCAAAGAAGGGGCAATGGAATTTAATATCACTGAGAGAGCATCAGATTGCTGTCAGTTACACAATTCTCTTCAAATAAATTATAAAAAGTTATAATTTTCTCTCTTTTATAAAATAAAATGTAAGCGACTTCTCAATTAAATAATTATCATTATCCATAGAGATTAATATTTGATAATTAACATATGCACCAAAACATTGCAGTGCCTGATATAATAACGGGAATAAATAACAGTAATCAACTTTTATCACTTATGTATGCTATATTTTAATGTGATTGCTGGTGTGTACCACAACACGGAACAAATTAACATTGACAAAAATTTCTTAAACTCACATGCAGAACACCAAAGAAAGTCCCTATAAGGTGACATGAAATAGGGGCAACCGAGGTTTTTAGATCTGTGATGTCCGATTCAAATCACATGCAAGTTACCTTGATTATTTAAAAATTGCCTTCATTTACTCTTAAATACACACACATCTTTCACTAAACACACCAACAACATCAAGTGGCACATTATTTGGCAGTTGCTCTTTTTAAAAATATTTTGCCTGTGTAATGTTTTTTGCTGGTCTGCCTACTGAATTGATCAGCAACTTCTCTAACAAACACATTTAAACACTTTTCTAAACAAATTTACTGCATGTTTTCATTAACAACGAAATATCATGATCAACATAACCACGTTTCAACAGTATTTCGGAATAATTAAAGATGTTGTCATTGCCAACAATATTTTTTAATGCAATAGCAGCTTTCGCTGGCTTAGCCATCAAAAGCTGCTATTGCATTAAAAAATATTGTTAGCAATGACAACATCTTTAATTATTTTAAAAATGCCAAAGATGTCACACCACAACACCTATATAGTATTTCGGAAGTTTGAAAACTTTTTTCAGATTCCGCACATTTTCCAAAACACTCTCAACTATTTCAAACTAAGCCTTGTATTTCCTCACACATACACGATAAACCTGTAATGAATCGTAAATTATACATTTAAAATTACTTAGTTTATTCAAGAATCGTAATGTGGACGTAACCTCACAAGATCGTTTTCACACTTCACTACTGAGTATCACTAAGCATTCTCTTAGGATAGAAGGAGCAGATACTATCTTATTATTACGTCCTTTGGAAACTTAAAATACGTGATCATTTTCTCCAGAGGCATAATTTCTATAGATAAGACATTATTTCACAATTCTAACGGGTCTCATGGCCCGCTACCGCGACCCAGTCGCGGTCCGACTAAACTCTCTGACTCGCCAAAGTGTACGGGTGGCAAACCTTACCACACAAAATAGATCTTTTAACAAACTGCCGCTTAACGTTAATGGTGGTTCTGCGCCCGATGTTCTTTCCAACCATCGGGGCTAAATTATCACTACTATCAAACACAGGAACTTCATGTTATTATAATTGTCTCAAAGTATACCTCGATCGTCACAACTGGAAGACACGTAAACATAGGTATGTTGTTCAGAATGAAATGGTCATATTTTTCAGTGTACTTGCTGCCGGGACAAAAATTCAGTGTTTAGAAACAGAAGAGACCTTTGCCAAATATTATACTCTTCAGCGTTTTTGGTTTGGTGCAGGCATTAGCGACAGAGTGCATTATTTTTCTCTATAATACAGTTGAATGACAATTGTTTATAAGTTCTCGAAAATATAGTTTTAAAGCAGTGAAATAATTCTTCGGATGAGTAATACAAAATCGAGAGGAAGAAACGGCCAGCAAATTATAAAACACGTGTTGAAATATTGAAAGAAAAATTGAGAGCCATTGAGCTATCAGCTTGACAATCACTTAAGAGAGTAGTGCAGGCATTCTCTGGAAAAAGAAAGAAACCAATTATAAAACATTTGTCACACAATGGTTAGGAAGCTACAAAAAGATGATGTGTATAATATCTCTGAAAATATATTTTCCTTACTTTTACTAAATTTTTCCCGCAGACTTTGGGTGATATTAGTGATGATCACAGTGATGATCATAGTGAACTGTTTCATCAAGAAATTGCTACCATGGAAAAGATAAACCAAGGGCGTAAGTATCCTGCGATAATGAGGGATTATTTCTGCTTTGCTGTCAGAAAAATAAACTGGAATAGAAGAGGGCGCAAAGCATTCTTAAGCGAAACAGTAGGAATTCCTCCTCCCAATGTTTCAATATTATTGCAAAAATATGCGTATTCCATTTTTAACTTTTTCTTGTCATGTGAAGCACGCTCATTAAAAATGTGCAGTGATTTAACCTGAGCTACAAAGTAGCAGCTAGTGTAGAAGTCTTTTTATTTCAAAGATTAAATATTCATATCTTTAAAATCCTTCTTGATAGAAACTTTTTATGATGATTTTCGTAATCGTCGTCATCGTTACCTTTGACATCAACTACTTTCATCAGTGGTAGTACGAAATATTCTTTTTTGGCTCCTTAGTGTTATCGAACCAAATTGTTCGGAAAGATGGGTTCATTGTCAGCTAAATATCACTTTGTTCCCGACGTCAAGTGCTTAGCCATCAATGGAAACTCTTTTCATATTTGGCACGACCTGCGGGGCGTGCTTTGATTGCGTGCTATGAGCAGGTTCAACGGACGACAGTGCTCCACGTTTTTGTTGGTTTAATATGCATCAGATACCCACACGAAAGCCTCGTATATCGGGCGCCAGAGTTTCGCAGCTCAGTGACGTTGCGACGCGCGACGGGCATTTTTTGCGCTCGGCGTAGCATGGCGGATGCCCTTCCTGAAAGCAGTCGCGCCGCCACCACAGCCACCTCAAGCACTTCAGCCTCCGCTCCGCGCCCCTCCACAAGCCATCCCGCAACCACCAGAACGCCGAGCCTACCACCAAACTCACACACTGCCGTCTCCCGCACCAATACCATCTCTGCTATAATACCGCCATCACATCTCCACCACTTCTGCAACCACACCGCCCCCACGCCACATGCGATTTCACGCCAACTCCGAAGGGAAATTTTCAAGGGAACGAGGAGATTCTGCCCGTAAAAAGTTGAAAGATAATTTCACAGAAGCAAAGTAATACACCTGTATTACAATAATCGGTAGATGATTTTATGTCAGTAACACTTAAACTGAAAAAATTACATTTTTTCAAGTTGAATATAATACACTTTTTGTAATCATATTGAATAATAAATACAGGTTGATCAAATATGTGTGTTGAAAAATACAAAAGTTTTCATTTGATCCAGACTAGTGTTACGATGTCTATCGTAGTAGTAACAACAGTAGCAGCGACAAGAAACACTTAAATAATGCGATGTTCCCTTTAAGAATACCGCCCCTCTAAAGGACTCATTTTAATTGTATAATCTCATAATCGATTTCAGGAGGTTTCACTGTGCTTTTTTCAACCCGAAAATAAAATTTAAAAAATTACTTGGAGCTATTTTTGAGATAATTTTGAAAATAGAGTTGATATTTTATATTGGCACTATAAAAATCACAATCAGTTTCAAATTCTAAGGGTCAAGAAATAAGACAGATCGATCCGAGAGTACCAATTTGGTTAGAAATCATGCATACGTTTTAGTCGCTAGCATTATTCACACAAAGACTGACATTCAACACTAGCATTATTCACACAATGACTGTATCAAGGACACACAAAATTATAATACTGAATACTCAACGGATTAGAAGAAGTATTTTACAATTTATAAGAGCAATAAATATCCGCTTTTTTACTACCTTGGTACTGCTAAATCAGTATATAAAGAGTAGTGGTGCGAAGAAAAAGGGCGAATTTCTTCTCTTATTTCCTTGCTCTGGTAACGGAAATGTACATAAATCTTGCCCTTTTATAGAGTGAATTACTTCTAACATTATTCAAAATACATGTTCAGAAGGCCCTTGGCACCGAAATTATAGTTGACGATATATTAATTTTTTTAGGATCTGTTTATTCATTTACGTCAAAAATAGCCAAAAACTGGGTGTGACGTGCTATGGAGAGAGTTAATTTGAAGTTACATTTATCTCTAGAAGCAAAACAAGGGACAGTCCCAGCATTATCTCACGATTCAAAGAAACTGGACAAAAAAACCTGGACGGGGTCTGGGTCATTGATCCAGAAGCTGAGATACAATATTTGTTATAGGTTTTTTAGATTTATGCAATCCAAATGGTAATTAATACATTAAATGTCATTGTTAAAATTCATATTACTTTCCTTTTGGATTCTTGGTATAGCCTCTAATTGTATAGAAACAGATATGCTGCAGAAAATATTTCACTTGGGAATTTTGTATCGAATTTAATATTTTAATGTCATCTGGCAAGGTATTGTAAAATAATGTACAAATATTGTATGTGCATTTCTTGTAGTGCGCTGGTGATACTGTCACCTGATGAATATGACAACTACGTCGATTGTTGTGGTTACAGACATCAGCTTTTTGCTGAAAATATACTATTCCCGCCCTTAAGTAAGTTATTTTTGACAAAAAACACGGATTTATGTATCAAGAGACTATATTAATAACGAAAGGCTTACGAGAATCACGTGGGTGAGATTTGCTTTTTATTTGTACAATTATTTTTTGTAATCTAAAAGACTGGGCCTGTAAGATGTATTCCCCCAGAATATTACGCCATATCTCAAACAGGGAATGAACATTCACAAAATGTACACAACGAGAAGTGTGGAGGCTGACTGAATTGGAAATAATTCTGAAAGCGTTGTATAAAGAACTGAATTTAGAGTTCAATTCATTGAAATGGATATTCCATTTAAGGTTTGATTAAATTGAAAGATGTAAAAATGTTCTTATCTTAACATCAGTCAATTGCACACCGTTCCTGTTCAATGGAGTACAGAGTTGTTTATTTGAAATGAAAAACTACATTAAAACATTTTTCTTTTCATTTACTGTTAATTGGTTATCGCGGAACTACTTGAAGTATTTTATATTAAACTATTTACGGTTTCCATATTGCATCGAATATTCGTATCATCTGCAAAGAGAACTGTTATTCCGATTCTAATCGCTCAGGGCATATTGTTTACGTAGAGCAGGAAAAGAATAGGGCCTCAAATCGATCCTCGCGGGACTCCACATGCAATTGGCAAAAAGTTAGAAATGTGAATAGAAAATGTTCCATTATTCCAGTAAGATATTTCTACTCCCTGCGACCGTTGTTTAAGATATGAACATAACCAATCTAGAGCAATACCATAACCTCAAATACCATACGACGATAATTTTGAAACTAAAATATTAAGATCAATGACGTCAAAAGCTTTTAAAAATCTAAAAATACTCCAATAGGTATTTCGTTATGATCCATGGATGAGGTGTCAGCTTTAAAAAAAGGAAATATGGCTGTTTCCGTAGATTTTGAATTTCGAAACCCATAGCGGCATTATGAAAACGTGCCGTGTTTACTAAGAAAGATTTCTATTCGTATGTAAAAAAGCCTCATTAATATTTTGAAAAAAAAAACGAGAAAAGGGAAATTAACCAATAATTTTAAGTTCTTTTTTTCTGTCTTTTTTAATAGCGGCTGCAGCTGTGCTATTTTAAAAATATCTGGAAAAATTCCTGGGCACAAAGGATACATTAAATATGAAAATAAATATTTATCGTTGATAATTGTAATTTATGTTGCAGATATAGGGGAAACATTTTCCTTCTCAATAATTACAGAGAGAGGCAATAAATTAATTTTTGATAAATATTCCGCGAATATTATTGTTTGAAATGAAGAACTTACCTATATTAAACGTAAAATTACTTTTATTTTCGAAATATAGAACATGAATTATTTGAACACAATTAATTCTTCGTGAAAAAAAATTATTACAACGAGTTCTTAGGAAATTGTGGATAAATCCTCGACTCACGAAACGAGGAGGGATTTATCTGAGAATTCAAAAAATATAAGTGGTATATAATGGGACTATTCCACGATGGAAATGGGGTCCAACAGAGTTAATAAATGCGTCAAATATTGAAAGTAAGTGAAAGCTATGGTAAAATCAAGGATTTTATGTTATATAGTACATACGCGGTTCATTTGTCGTCAATGTAGCCAACGATGTGTGCCGTCTTTTAAGACAGTTTACGATTGAGCAGTGTGGAGAAGCGGTAAGAAAAATAGAATAGAAAAGCGATAAAATCGTTGACATGCACCGCCTAGATTGGGGTATTTGTATGTATACCTAAACCCTATTGGTTTTAATTCCAGGAGTAGAATAGTCTTCATAATTGTAATTGTAAAAAATCACCGAAACAATGCTGAATTTTTGCAAGGTTCAGGTATTAGTACAATATTTCGTAACCACTAAATTAATGCGAGAGAGTATTTGGCACTGTAGCAGTTCTACTTTTAATTTATTTACGAATGTTATCAATTAGTTTTCCAGAGCTTATATCTATTCCGATACCATTACGTTAAGGGAAGATACAAGATATCAATGAGTCAGCGCAAACCTCTATTGTATTTAAATAAATTTCTGAAAGAAAGGAATATTTCAATTTGATTTTAATTTTTTTAACAATATTTGTAAAATCTAATTCAGTAATTCATAGCGTATTTACAAAAACAAATCCCAAAAGTTCAGTTCAAACAGAAGCATTTACAAGTTTTAATTTTTAATGCGAGTTAGATCTAGTTTGTCTTTTTATGTTTCCTTCCCATAATTTCCTCACACTCTCTCTTAGAGAACATGTAGCATCATTAAACGGTTTTTATGTTTTCCTCGTAACCACAATTATTTCGATCCAGGAAAGTATGCAGTGTACAGCGAGATACAAATTAAAGAAAATAAGGAGCTAAAACGAATAGGTAAAAAATAAAAATCGTTACTCATGCGTCGTTTTTATTCACTTCAAGCAACCTACATGACTTCAAGTCATATTACCAGAAAATCGAACTATACTTTTTGGTGTGTTTGTTTCACAAACAATAATTAACTACAATAACATAACCGCGCTTCACTCAAACAAAGAGACGAGAAAGATATTCTGATGAGATATACGCAATTATACAGAGTTCAGGCAGTGTATCCCCACGCGACTAGTAACGACGCAAGTCTGCACGCGACTTTGTAAGTTTTAATTCGGTAGCTTCTGATCTAAATGGATAAATTGAAAATAGGAGTTTGTCAATATGTTATTTGGGAGGAATGAGTTCACAATCCAATGAAATTCGATTTAGACGTATTAATTTCATATTAAGAATAACCTTTCAATTACGCATATCATGGAGTCCATTGCCCATTTGCTGAGGAAATTAGTGTGTTTCCGTTATCGCGTTGTCTCTGGGTTAATTTGTCACTGCATGGGAACAAATTTTGTGTGGGCATGTGCATTCGTCAATGCAATAAGCCTTTCTGAGCGATTTTGGGTGTTTGGCAACTCTGCTCCTACTTTCTCATCCATATCCCACTTAAGAAATAAATATAGACTGTGTCGCGCATTTCTAAGTTACATGGCCTTCTAAATTGTCATCCATGCATACATATGAGTCAAGAGCGATATTTATTCATAATAAATTAAGTTCAGATCTTCATCATACTAAGCATTTCTTTACAATCAAGCAATAGAGACAGAAATAATCTTCCATAATAAACACTTTCAAAAATGTGCATTTATACAAATAGCATATCCATCAAATCATATTTTACATCACTGGCCCTTACTTACATAAGAAGACTTAGTGGCCCTACAAAATGGCACAGACTTTCCCGAATTTCTTTTCTATTTGCTTTGGTCGCCGCTAGCTACTCGGACTTGCCACATACTCTTGCCAGGTGCCATCCATCGCCACCAAAAGTACATTTTTTGACTTTCTTAATTTTTCAGTTTTCTAATGGTAAAACGAAAATATTATTTTACGAATAATAAAGAACAGTAAAACCCTACCATCAATGAAAATTTTCTTTGAAAAATTTGGAGCCCACTTTAAAAAGCTGGCGTTTAAGCGCTACTGTAGATTCGAAATTTCAAGGTATTTTTCCCAAAAAAGTCATCTGAAGCGCTTTAACACACAAATACAATAGTGTTTGGAAATTGTTGGAAATGTGCACATCAACGACGTGAGAGAACTTTAAAAAAGTTTTTAAAAGAACCCACCGAAATGCACTTGAATTCATATAAAAGAGTGGAATTAACATTATCAGTTAGAAATGTTCGAAAAAATGCGGAATTTTGAGCTACTTTTCAGAGAAAACTGTTGAGTTTTTCAGATACTATATCTAACATTATTTAATGCACATGTACTCATAAATATAATAATGTGAACAAATTTGCACTAATATAAATATTATTAACGTGAGAGGCAAGTAAAAATGTTACATTTTGGAATTTTTTGATAAAACAATACAATTGAGTGTAATAGAGTTTATGTCAACGTATAGAGTGAATTTAACATTATCCCTAAGACAAGTTTAAAGACAAAATTTAGAGTCGTTTTTGCGAAAATTTTGGTTTTATAATTTTATAAAATTGCACAAATTGCTCGCAATTCTGCGAAAAACTGCTAAAATTTTCAAAAAATGTACATGACCTTACTGGATGAACTCACTAACGAGAACAAATTTAATTTTCAAGAAAAATTTCTATCTTCAATTTTGAAATTGTAGGAACCTCACCTGAAAAAATTTGAAATTTTAAAATGTTCCAAAATTCAGAGTTAAACTTGAATATATACCCAATACCACCTTTACAAGTATATTTTACTTTATTCTGATAAGAATTCTCATATTTAAATTTAATGAAAAACTTTAGAACAATTTTTGAGAATAATTTGAAAATGATTGAGGGTTTCATGTAAATCTCAAAGCTTCGACTCGAACCACATGGACAGAAGTTTCTCCAATTTAGTATACAACTTACATTTGGTTTAGACGCTAGATCTGCTCACACACGGTCAGACGTACAAACAGACGAACAGACGGACGTTTTGGAAAGAACCACTTTTTTGATATCAAGGAACCCAAAACGTGTTTTCCGTCGATATCTGGAAATCGATTTTCTACATTGCTAAATTTAGAAGAAAAAATACAAAACCATGGTGTAGTAAGAATGAATGTTTTGGGCGTCCTCGATGCCGAAAAATCGAATGGCATTCGTCTGTCTGCCTGTCTGTATGTGCACGATGCTAACGCATAAACCATTCGGGTAATTGTTCCTCAACTGTTGTTGCCCAAACGTTCTCGCTGATATCGCGGCCTCTGGAATTTGAAATCGATATTTTAATTTTGGGAGTACTTTACATGGGCCCGCAGACACCTTGAACATTTTCAACAAATAAATGGCACCTTTTTTTAAAATTAATCTTAATAAAAAATGCCTAATATTTTCAGCGGATTACTACATCTATAACGCGCTTTAAATGTTTTCATTACAATTTCTCCACATATTTAGAATTTTCCTTCGGATTTGAAATAAGCGACGGTAAGAAATATGGCGCTAGTCTGTGCTGTTCGGGGTATTGATCGTTCTTTCGAAAATTGCAAAAAAGAAAAAAGAAAAAAAGAAAATCAAAACTAAAAAATTGAAATTAGAAATTTTTAACTCAGGCAAGGCCAGTTGCACAAGATTGCTCTTTAAAGAAGGGCAAATACAATATTTTGTGGTGTTTGCGTAATTTGCGTTTGAAATTTATGTAAATGTTTTTTTGTCAAAAACTGCTCCAAATTTTTTTTGAAAGTTTCTCCACATACGGGACAGTAATAAATATAGAACTAGCTCTATTTGCGAAAATTGTTTGCTTTTTTTAAATTAATAAAATAAAAATTTCAAAATTGAAGAAAGATTTTTGCCACAAACAAAGTCTCTTTTTCAAGTTTTAATTACACGAATTACAACTGGTCATTCTAAAATTACACACAGGTACTTGCTGGAAAATACCTCTCCTCCACTGTGTGATATGTGTCAAGTAAGTCTATCAGTCGAACATATTATTACGTCGTGTCGTAAATATGAACACGCTAGAACTATGTAGTTTAATCCAAATGAAAAATAGAAAATCCTGTACTCTGTGCCCTTTCAGAAGCAGATTGACGAATTTTGCAAAAACACTAATGTCATACTTGAAATATAATTTTATGGTAAGCCCGCTCGTATCTCTAGAACTGATGTGTTATGATACCACCCCGATGATATTGTATGATTATGTTACGAGTGTATAAGATAAATAATAGTATGTTATAATCTATGTTAGGGTGATTATGTTAATATAATAAGGTGTAACTCTTGAAAACATATATAATGACCAAGTCGTGATTATACTGTATGATGATGGTATGTAAGATAAATAATATGTGATACTGTATTATGTTGCGATCTATACATTCTGATACTTATGTTAATGTAATGACAGATGAAGCCATAATTGTCTGTAAAGATCTGTAATTAAACATGTAGTCGCAAATAACCTTAGTTTTTGATGCGGCAAAAATAGAGAGAAAAAAGTTTGTTCTTAAGCATCAAGTCATTAAAATAAATCCTGTATATTTGTTTGAAAAACTACTAGTTTTCGTAAACTTTCGAGTTATTGCGAGTTACAGAACATGTATATTTACACTGAACGAAAGGTCTAAATGCATATTTTTCACACACGGGATAGTGAGATATTTGAAGCATAAAAGCAGGAATTAAGACATTACATTACATTACATAACGCTAACATAATATTGGGAGAATGTATAGTGGGTTGTCTCACCTCTAGTTCTTTTTTCGAATGAACTTTTTTGTTTTTAGATGAGCTCCACAAATAATATATTATCAAGTTCATTCTTCATGGAATGATTCTTCCTGATTTCTGTGAAAATCCATCGAAATTGTTTTAATACCATTAATTGTTTAACATTTGTTGGTAAATACTTAATAATTATTAAACAATTAAATAAAGTGAGAGAAAATGAAATTCACGTAGAATTCACACTACATTATTATGAATGGATAATTTGTGGGCATTCTCCTTTAAAGTACAATACTTTTAAGGTAAGACTTAGAGCAGTGGTTTTCCAACTGGCGACCTCGGGCGATCACTTCCCGAGGAGCCGCGAGGCTTCATCTCGGATCGCTTGGCAAGTTGGGAGTTACCAATGTTAATAATATTTCTACTTGTTCGCAGTTACCAACGTAAGAAGAGAAAGTATTGTGACCGTTCGCCGAAAAACTGCAAATTTTCGACACAAAAACTCTTATTGCCGGTCCCTGGTAAAGAGAAAGTGGACGAATCCAGTTGTAAGGTAAAGGTAAATACAGAAAAAATATCTTCAAACACGTAGTGTAGCCAGCCTCCATGTTTAGTGCGTCCTTCATACCGAAAAATCGTCTGACGGCAAAACGTCTGTCCGTCCGTTCGTCTGTGCATAACGCTAGCACATAAACTGTGCAGCCGATTATCCAAAATAGATATTTCACTATCGTTTTAGCTAATAAAGCGGATTCTGGAATTTGAAACCGAAATTTTAATTTTAGGGAGTAATTTACAACAAGCCCTTAGACATATTAAAAAATTTCAAAAAATGGCTCCTAATTTTTTGATTAAATGTTGTTGTAGAATAGTGCAAATAACGTTTAAAAAGTCGTCCAAGTCTCATTTTTGTCAATATTCCCGTTTCTTTGAAAATTGAAAAAAATTAAAACGTCAAAATTTGAGATTTTTTCACACAAATTCGGTTTTACAAAAGGAGGTCATTAAAAAAGGTCATTGTACAATTTTTTGAAAAAGTTATTGGTTTTCGCTTAATTTCTGTTTGACACAGTAGATGTTTACAAGAGATTTTGACATTTATTAAACATAGCTCACTTAGCGTCTATCTTAATAAGAGCGACGTCACTCGGTCTGGAGTCCCCAATTTCAATTTTTGGATTATGTGTTTGGAGTGATTTGAAGGTTTGGTAGAAGGTTAGGAATTAATAACATTCGGTTAGAAGAGGAAATCCTCTCACGTAACTTGTTGGTTGGCGTGATCGCATTCCCCGGTGCAACACTGGGTTCGATTCCTGGCTGAGGCAAATTATAACTGTGCGTTCTCCTTACAAAATCCCCAGTATTTATTGGTGTGTGACGATGAGAAAGCTCACCCTAAGGTTAAAAAGACCAGTATATACAGTGAAAGGGTATCTTCGTGCAATCCACACAAACCACTTATCCCATGGCCGAGAGACTGTCACCGTTGGTCGGCCAAAATCCCTATCGGACTGTCGAGCTAAGAACAGGTTAGACGATGAAATGGATTATTAAGGTGGTCTGAATTATCCTTGGGGAATCTGGACTGAATTATTCTTTGGCACGATAATTTCCAAGTTGGAAATTACTTGCGGCAGGGGAAGACGGTAAGGTTTGGAAAAATGTATTTTAAAGTTTGGAAATGAGTTGTGCCGTTGTGGATGGATCAATGCAATTGAATGTGGATGAATATGTAATTGATTTTTGGACATTTATTAATAAATTATTACATTACTGTTAATATGTGAGTTCGTTATTTTGTCTCAGTAATCAAAATTACGCTTTCTGCACTTCATTACACAAAGTGTTCGACATGAATTCCTTCACCGACCAGTGATGTAATTATATTTCTTTGTCGCCTGTTCATTTACCTCATTTCATCCACAGTGCATAACTTCTTATCCCTAGCTATAGGAAAGTAGATCACTTACATAAGGCGACTTGCTCCACTTCTCACCCCAACTTGTTCTCTCCCTTGTCAAATCTCTCGGCGTTGGGCAAGTGACAGGCCACGCGCAGCGTTTCCCTTTTGTTTTGAATCGTTCGCTCCAGGTTCAAGGGCGGCTGGCCCAGCGCCGACCGCACAGCTGGGACGCAAGAACGATTTGCGGTCGCCGGGCCACGGGGCGGTTTTTGTCCGTTACGCCCGACACGTTCGCTCGTTCGCGGGAGAATCGCAGGAAAGCATCGTATTAGGCGCCTCGCTGTCTGTGAACTTGTACTGGATATTTCAATTGTTCGTTGCGTGTCATTATGTGCCTCGGAAGATCTGAAATATCCTTTTGTAAACATGCAGGATGCAAATAGCTCGTCTTTTGTTTCACGCGTGGTCACCGTCTACTGGTTGCCAGGTTGTAGGTTTCACTCTCTCCATACGCAACAGGAGAAACTGTGCGTTTCCTTCGGTGCTTTCGAGATTTCATGACTTCTGGCGAATTAATGTTTTCAGAGTGCTTTTTCGGGCGGCTAAAAAGGAAAGAAAATCTCAAAAGAATTTGGTGTTCTGAAATATTTCTTTTAGGTGGGTCGGTTTGTTTCCCAATGTACTACGTTCAAGTAGTAAGCAGTTGTAGAAATAAAATTTAATAAGAAAACATTTCAATAGACTTTCTATCCAAATTACACGAAAATAACTACAAAGAGGCGACTTGCTCCACTTCTAATTGTGGCAATTTCACTCTTTTCTCTTCTTTAATTGTGGCAGATGCATATAAAATTAAAATTAGGAAAATATAGCTTAAATGGCTTGTTACTGTATTTGGGTAAACAATTTTGATAATTTTAATTATTACTTTCTCGACCTTACGGATATAAGAGAAAGTATTGCAATCGTGCACCAGAAAACGATGGATTTTCGACTGTAAAACTCTTATTGTCGGGACCTGGTAACGAAAAAGTGGCTAAATCTTGTTCGACTACATCAGGGGTTTTAAACTTGCAAAGACCTCAACGATCAAAACCAAATACTTTAATACGGTTGAAGACCATATTTTCATTAGCGGGTGATCCTTACCTGACTGTCCCGTTTTGTTGAGCTCAAAACTTTGCCTGGCCTGCTCGAAAACGGGTAAGGGTGGGGAGATGAAACCATGCGTGATGTCAGGCCGTACCATGCATAACGCAGTGAAATGCATTGGAATGGTATTACCAATCTCAATTTACTATAACAGTCCTTAAATTTAACTTATTTTTTCATTAAACGGATTTTGACCGTGGCAGGGCGCTAGTGTTTGGCGCAGAATGTTCTCGCCCGACATGGATAAAAGGAACTTTCACTTCGACTAATAACCTTTCACGGGCCACAAGAAAATGGCTCCGCGGGCAGGATTCGGTCAGCGGGCCGCCAGTTCGACAACCCTGGACTATTTAGTAAATTACTTCCTCTAACACGTGCTTAGCCAAAATCTGCATTTTGTGGGTCTATGATATCGAAAAATCAATTGACAGCAAACCGTCTGTCTGTCCATCTGTGGTCAACGGTGGCGCCCAAACCGTTCAACGGATTTTCGCCAAAATTGTTATTTCTCGATCGATCTGAACGAATTCGAGGCATTGGTATGGACCGAAGTTCGGAATGACTTCGAGGAAATGGATATTTTAATGAATTGTAGATGGTATTTTACATCAAGCCTTAAAACATTTTCAAATTTTCTTCAAAATGTCTCAAACTTTTTTGATTAAACTTGTCTTTGGATAGCGTAAGGATGCTTCAGAGAATGAAGTAGTTTTTCGAAAATTCAGAGAAGAGAATTTGTGAAGGGAGAGGCGTCTTCCTAGTAATACAATATTGAACATTTGTTTTCCTTAATGAAATCGATTTTGAAAAGACAGATCTTGAAATAAGGTCATGTTCAATTTTTCAAAAATATGAGACGTTTTATGTAATTTTGCGCGAAAT
>BOPP01000340.1:695962-706312 GCA_017312745.1 Gryllus bimaculatus | reverse complement strand
AAGTGAAAAAAATGAACCTGGACATTAATGTATACTTACGGAAACGAAGACAAAAGCGGACAGGGAAGAAATTTTGAATGAATATCCTCATATTGGGTAGTGCGTGTACCCAAAGAGTTTAGAGCAAGAAGTGGAGTTCTTCCTTATTAAACGTAAATGGACAAATTCATTAAACAGATAGAAATATTAAATGAAAGGAGTACTAAAAAGCACTGAACGTTTTTCGTCACAAGATATCAATTTTAAACGTTAATGCCGTAAATGATACTGCACTTGTAGATGAAAGAATAAGTTCTTCAAGACGTCAGCGAACAGCGAGTGTTCCGTATCAAAATGAAATACTTATTAATTGGATGATTTATAGATGAGTAGGTAATAGAAACGGTGAAGTAGTAGGTCAATACGGAAGAGGAAAATTATAAGACAATGGAAAAGATTATCAACATATGTTAAGGAACATGCACTATGTGTAGGAAATACGTTCTGTTAGACATAAAGAAACATCCACAAATATACACGATTAGACTCCAGTAAGAAATATCTCAATCTGTAATTGATTAGTTTGTGGTGAAGAATGAAGAAGAATTAAACTGAATGAATGTAAGAGATTAAACCGTCAACAGAATGTGGAATCTGATCATCATATGGTAGTGACAAAACAGTTTTTTCCTTTTAGAAATAACGAAGATAACTGGAAAAAGAAACTGACTTTTTAATTGAGAAAGAATGTAATTTAAGACAGACGCTTTAAAACAGTAAGTGTTGAGATGCTCTACCAAAAAGAATTCAGAATAAGCCTAGAGAAATCAGAGATAAAAGTCCCGAAGAAATGTACAATCATTAAAAGAGGCTGTTTTTGAGCAGCTAAGAGACTCTAGGAGGAAGCAAGAAAAAGCAGTTTGTAGAGAAATTTTAGTGAAGATTTACGAAGACATGATTAAGGAAAGAAAAATATTATTTTGACATGGATTCAAATAGGAATGACGACACACGGGAAGAAATATGTAGAAAAAGAGAAAGAAGTTAAAGAATTAGAAAAAATCGAAAAAATGAAACTGAGAGATTATGTAGGGATATAGGATAGTACATTGGGAATATACAGATAAACTGAAGCATGGAAAACAATTAAAAAGTATGAGGAAAACTGTACGAAGCAAAGTACACAATAATAACTCATAACAAAATGATTGACTTCTAGAAACATATATTGCAAAAATAGAGTCCGAATACCACAGATTTGGAATGCACACATTGGAAGAATGGGAACTGAAATAAGTCGCTTGATCGTTAAAGAGGCTTTGGCGAGAGCCAAAAACATAAAGCTCCAGGACCAGGAAACCTTAGAATGGACTTTAAATATCGGAGGCCTCAAGTATAATTGAATACTTCAAAATGATTTTAATAGAATTGAATGTTATGCGTGATATCCCGCAGGAATGGAATATGCACACATCAGTTCCATACACAAGGAAAGGTGACAAAACTATTGATGAAAATTAGCGAGAATTAGTGTCATTACCCATCAATAGCTAGCTATTCGCTAGTATATCATAAGGAAAAAAATACAAAAAGAATCTCAGCGAAGACAAAGTGGTTTTAGGAGTGGGAGGTCATGTTTGGATAACATCCACTGCTTACGCCAGAAATAGAAAAAAATGAATGACAAATATAGATACATATATGACATTAGTATGATGGAAAGGACAGGTCTTTAAGTGTAATTCTGCATAATTGAAAGATGAAGGCCAGAACATGGTATTTATTAAAAGGACATAAAACGAATCTAAGTATAAAAGAGAGAAATTACCGAAGTTAGAACGAGGTTTATTAAGAAAGATGTAGTCTTGCATATTTCTTCATGATGTATGGAAATTTGGACCGTACAAGAAATTTTATAGTTCGATATAATGCGAGTGATCATTCGCTTTTTGCGATGTCAGGTAATTGCTGTAAGATTATATATTTTACATTAAAAGTAGAAATACCTGAAAAGGCTAGACTTCAAAATCGCCGTTAAAAGCAGATATTAGCCATCAGCCCAATAACAATGACTATAGAATAGTAGTCAAAAAATATCTTGGGATGTAAATTTATCTGACTGAAAAATTGATGAAGATATACTGAACAGACTAAGCAATGGGTGATTTAAAGCATGAACTAACAATTAGAAGGATAGCATCCTTCCTAATAAATGAAAGCTATGGAACCTGTAGAATATGCTCGTATATGAGGAGTTCCAAAATGACAAGTTTCACATTCTGTTGAATAGTATCAGTAGATTATGGACGACGAAATGTGCGCGTAACTGCATAAGAAAGAAAAGTGACGATATACAACTCTAGCTAAGGAATGCCAATTAAATTCGTATAGACGAAACTAACGCTTGTAAATGGACTATATGACCGATGCGAAAAAAATGATTGAATAACTTTGGGGAAGGATGCTGGTTATGCTTAAGAAGGCAACAGACTAAACCACTTTACGTCGTATTTATGAGCGAATGCAGAAAAAATGGATGAAGGTTAAGTTGACATTGAAGCGGAATAAGATTAAAACTAAGTGAGTGTGGGAAGAGCTGGGATCAAACACCATAAACCAGAAGACTAGAAAATAAGCTCTTTCAATGTTGGACATGTCCAGAGGATGCGAAATGAGAGATGGCCAAAACAATATAACATTGGATACCTGAAGAGACGTAGAGAGTAGGCCTGAGTTTGACCTGGAGAAAAATACTATACGAAGTATGGAGGAGAAAGGATTGAAGAGGGTCATATGGGGACCGAGAATTATGGAATCGAAAACGGCAAAACTCTCAGGGGTAGAAACGTCGAAGAAAGAAAACATTTTTGTGAATGAATTATTTCCATTCTCCGAATCAATACATTGTATCACGATCATGAACTCCATTGGAACTTTATATAAAATGCCAAAGCAAACGAAGTCTGAGTCAACGTCTTACAACTCCGGCGTGTCCCTGGGATTGGAAGGCTGGCGTGTTTTACACATGCACGGTCAAATGCAGCCAGAATCGAGTTTTTGACGCTCTGAAGGCAATTTTTCGTCTTTTCTCCTAACAAAAAACCAGCGAACCCGAGCAGCACCTAAGAGAAACGGGTCACGTATATGAGGAGTAACACTTTCACCTCAAGTTGCATCGTGCGAAAAAAATGTAGGTGAATCTGTATATGCACGTTTTTAAGATACCATATGACTTAATGTAAGTGTTGACTTAGTTTAATATGTCGGATGACGTTTCGTGGATAGTGAAGCAGTGAGATCCACGAAAAAGAGCAGTTTCAGTTTACTGGCTTCTTTTAATTTTACCTATTTACACCACATTTCAATTGATTTCATTCTCCATCATAATTTCAATTTTCCAGCCTCATTACATATGTTCACGGGGTGCGTTTCGGGGTGACGAACGACGAAGAATGGGAGTCTTTATCTAAGAGAAGGGAACGGCGGCGTTTATGCGTAATGATAAGACATACAGAGGGGACTGAGCATGGGCAGATATCGGTAAAAGATTACAGAAATCAGATTATAAAAGCAGAGGAGACATCCTTGGAAAATACGATGTAGAAAGCAAAGAAGTCGATGTAGCAAGTTCTACTTGTGAATCGCACTATAGTAAATTGAATAAACTATTTCAGAAGCAACTGGAGCCTTCTTCAATGTAGCCAAATTTAAAAATATGCTTCATTCCATTTAGATCATCTCGAATAATACTGACTGAGATATTTATTATTTTATTATATATTATTATATTATTCATTAGTAGTAGTAGGTAGTAGTTTAGTAGTAGTAGTAGTAGTAGTAGTAGTTAGTAGTAGTTAGTAGTAATATTATTATTGCTTTTATTATTATATTACTATTACGTTATTATTATTATTATTTTTATTATTATATTTATTATTATTATTTTATGTGTCATAATTCACTCATCGTCATCGGCCCTTATACGAGTGATCTGATGAGTAGTGAGTTGTAGTGGGGGGGGGAAGGGAGTCGCCAGTGTAGTGAAGTGTAACTGTAAACTGAAGATGAATTATAGAGTTAGCTAGAAACTAACTGGACTATTAGATCGCACCCCTAATTTCTAATACGTTAACCCATTGTTAATGTTGAAATGTTAGTAGTTTAATTTTAATGTTTATCATGTTTGCCACGAGCATTAGCTCAAAGCGAACTTTAATAAATCTTAATCTTAATATTATAGTGAATGTACCTACAGAGAAAACATTTAAATCACAAAAAGCAATAGATCAAATTATAATTAACAAAACTAGAACTAGATATGAAATTAAAACTACCCATCTAGGTTAGTACGATGAACAAATTGTTACAATTACTAAAAATGAACAATGACATAATAAATAATAAACGAATGTGCAGAGAATTCACTAAAGTTAACATAAAATTATTTACGGTCTACTTGCTGAAGAAATATTGGGCCACAGTTTATAACGCTGTTATCACAAATGAAAAATATAATATCTTTTTCTCAAAGCTTTCTTTTCACTTTAACGAATACTTTTCTCTCAAAGAGGGAAAATTAAATATTTCACGGAAAAATAAAACTTGGATAACACTAGGAATTAGAACACCGTGCACAAACAAATGTATGCTTTACTTTATTTCTAAACATCATAACGTATCACCCAGTTTCCATGTTTACATCCGAGAATACAAAAGGATTTTAAGGACGGTAAAAAAAATTTAAAATAATCAGGATATTTTGAACGCTAGTAACGAAACTAAGCAATGTGGAATATCATAAAAAATACCACCACATCATCTCGATACTCAGTAGAGAATGTTGTTTCAAAGGATAATGAAGAAGAAGCAAATAATACTGAACAAGTGACAAATCTCCTCAACCAACACTTTTCTAGAATTGTGGCTGAACTCACGAAGGGACTAAAACCATAAAATTAAACATCATTTCCTTCCTAAACAATTTTCGATACGATCTTTATTTCCGAAACTTCTAACAAAATCCAGAGAATAGTCAGTAAACTAAAAAATAAATATTCATCTGGTTTAGATGAATTTCCGGATTGTTTATTGAAAACTTGTGTACCTGCCTTTACACACCCATTAACTCACTTTTTCAATGTTTCTTTATCCACAAGAATATTCCTATATATTTCCGAAAAAGCAAAAACTAAGCCAATTTTTAAAAAGGTAACAAAAATTAAATTCAAAAGTACCGGAAAATTTATCTTTTGACAGTTTTCTCAAACCGTTTAGAGAGACTTTTCTATACGCCGATGGAACCTTTTCTCAGGAAAAACGAATCGTTTTCAGACCCACACCACGGTTTTATAAAATTAAAATCTACGGAAAATGCCATTTTCTTCTTTTTTTAAAATGTTGCTTCATCAATGGACCAAAATGAACCACCCATTAGAATATATTTAGACCTTTCGAAAGCTTTTAACGTTATTGACCATAACGTATTGCTATCAAAATTGCATTATGTAATTCGTGGTATCGCCCTACATTAGATAACTTCGAACCTTAAGCATCGATCTCAAAGAGTAGAAATACCGTACTGGCACGAAAGTACCTTATTTACTTATCGTTCCAATTCTTTACCAATTGAAAAGGGGGGCCCACAGAGTACGATCTTAAGTTTTATCATCTTTCTGATATACATAGACGATATACCCTCGTCTATTAAAAAGGGAAGAACAGTTCTGTTTGCCGATGACATAAATGTTCTTTGCAAAAAAGAAACAATAAATAGTCGATTTCAGAAGTTTCAAATAGGTTTAGTAATAACAAATTAATAGTTAACGATGGAAAAACAGTTTCAATATTTTTTTGCATTTCTAATCAGCAATCGCATGCTTCATTGAAAATGAACAATATGCAATTAGCTGATGTTAAGGTAACAATTTCTAGGTCTCTCAATTCAGTTAAATCTCAAATGGAATGTACATATAACAGAATTAATCACTAAATAAACTTCAATATGTTCCGCATTCAGAATTCTTTCAAATTCTGTCAACTTTCATGCAGTTCGTTGCGTCTATTTTGAAAATGTGCATTCCCGCCTGAGATTTATGGGGAAGTTCATCATATACTATCCAGACATTTAAATTGCCAAAGAAAATTATTCGAATAATGAAAAAAAGTGATTCTTGCAACTCTCTTGTAATTATAGTCTAGTAGACTATACCATTTCCTTTGTCTCGTTAGGATATTACCATTGCGTGCTATATTTATTTGACATCTTAATATTGTGTCGAAACTGTAATGGTGGGAACATATTTTCATGCAATACTGATATTTATAATTACAACACACGTCGAAGAAATCACTTTCATCAAGTGCCAATATCAACAGCTCACTACCAGAAATCCACATACAATTCCTGTACGTTACTTAACAACCCATTTCCAGATGACATTAAATCATTGAAGTCGGTACACAAATTGAACTAAAAAGTAATTTTTTTTGCTGCATAACTGTTTGCAAACAATTAGATACTATACTGATCATCAAAAAGAAAAATAATGTATATTGTAACAAAACAGTGATATATAATGAATTATTTTAGATTTGTTTTGTATATTTTTTTAAAGATTTAACATGCTTGTAACAAATAATGTAATTCAACTTCCGGGTCAATGGCCCCCATTTCGATAAGGTTTTTGTTCAGTTTTCCTGATACATTAAGCAAATACTGAGATGTAATTGAAAATTGTAAATGTATATGTAATTGAAATTGTGTCTTATCCCTCATTCAGTCCCAATTTACGAATTTGTCTCACAAAGCCACGAGATTGGAGAATAAAAAGAAGGAACGGCTATGTCATCCTATTGTCGTTGAATAGAAATACGACAATTATCAAAATACACACCGTTAAATCTTTACCTCAAATTCATTTACAATGCCACTAACCCACTGTTGTTGTTATATATCCATGGTTTTGCAAATTTCTTTACAAGGTTTATATTTTCACCAAACGTTCTGGTGTGCAACTAATTGTGAATAAAGTGGAAACAATGAACAAAAAGAATAAGTTATAACAGATAGATCATTTAGGAGTTTTGAGTTGGATAAATAATAGTTGATATTGCCCGAAAAGGTAATATTTCTTTAAAAAAACTTATTTTGATAAATTTTAAATATTGTGTGATGCCTTTTTGGATGAATTGATAAAAGAGATCTTGGTACTGAGTACGGTTGAAATCGTTCGTGACATCAATAGACACAACTAATGTGTGATTTTTTTCAAAAGCGTAATAAATGTAGTCTAAGGCGGCTACTCTGCATTAGAGAAATTATAAAGATCAATTGTAGAGAGTTTTATGATCTTGAACATAAAACATAACATTATGAATATAACTATTTTTATACTAAGATCAATCATTAAAGAGTTATTACGTAAAAAACAAAAAACAAAACGAAATGTATTGTTTGTTTGTTTTTTTGTCTACCAAAACTTGTCCGTGTCTCTCCAGTGCAGAGGTGGTTCTTGAGTTAGGCAAGGTAGGTACTCTCTACCTTCACAATTATGTACTAGTTTAATACATTTCGAAATAATAAAAAACTAGTGTTCTTGCAATAGCATATACTTTGTAAAATATTTCTTAATGCTCACATTACGTCTCGCACATCATACAGACACGTAAGCTAAATTTCATGTATAAATTAATTATCCAGAACTAAAGGCCATACAATGTATCGCATTATGAAGCATTCGAAATTATGATATCATTACCCTATGCATATATGTAAATACATTTTACTCGACTATTTTAATAAAAGTTGAATATGCTATTTTATAAAACGTGAAGATTATTGTAGCATTAACCTTTAGCAAATACATCTGCCGTATCTTTTCTCTTCCATGTCACCGTTCAACTATGAACACAATTCAACAACAACGAGTACAGTTCAACAGCAATTCAAATATCCATCTCTGTATACTGCCGCATACGGTGGTAGTACCAAATTATCGTACTAAAGGGTTCTTATTCAGCTAATAATTTTTTCAAATTTTGTTTCATATCACATTTAAATTGTATATTAAAGAGACAAAACTTCACCGAAATCATTTTAATGAAGGTTATTACATAATGATCATGTATGACTCGACGACCTTATTACATATTGAAGCGCCTTACGAAATATTACATATTATATCCCACATCAAAAGGAATCCACTACTTTCTAACTTACCATTTTTATTTTTTTTCAAATTTTTAGAAAATAGAGGGAATTTGACGAAAATGGAACCATCACCACTTTCTTCGTCATTTTTTGCTGCATACGTGATAAAAAATAAAAACAAATTAGAACCGTTTCTGAGAAAATAGTTGTCTATAGTTTAAAAATTGCCTGTTTGACGCCAAATTACTCAAAAAATCCATATTTTTGAGAAATTGAACGCGACGTTATTTGAAGAACGGTTTTTAATGAACACATTTCATACAAAAAATACTTGCTTGCACATAACTTCTAGATATTTTACTATCATGCTTGAAATAGCGTATTGAAACTATTAGAAAAGTTCACCTAGTTTCCTTGCAAGTGCTTCAACTTATTTTCTGCAAATTTTCTTGAAAGTACATATTATGGTTATAAACGATGACTTGAAAATTTGAACGAATCACTGCTGATAACGAAAACACTGGCGCTTGAACCTGTTCTATTCGGTGCGCCGGGATACTTTTGTTCACTGGACAGGAATCGTTTTCATCATACTGGTTTAATTACAAAACTTAAGAAAGTTTTCACCCGTGACTGTACAGAATCATTCATTCCTTACCAATATTGTTTCTTTCTTATTTTTGTCGAAGAACATTAAAAAAGGCCCTCTCTCACTTCTCTCTCTCTTCATTATACAGTTTGTCTTAGTTCACGGCTGTCTGCGTCAAGGTATGTGATATAGGTGGTATTGGTAGTATCGATAAGCGCCCGTCCAGCATAAACCTAATAGAATGTCTAGTCTCATCTCATTCTGTAGATGTCTGGTCTAATCTCATTCTGTAGATTACGATGTGAGGGACGTTCCTTTGAGGCCTTTGAGGTTTGGCCGCAAAATCTCACGTTTTAAGTCCTTCGAATGCATCGTTTTGGAGATATTTAATTACATTGGGGTGAGTCTCATCGACTCCCGCTCGCCCCAACTTACTCCTTTGTCACAGGAATTGAAATACGCGCGCAAGAAAAGCTACACATCCGCAATTTGGCACGGCCTCGTGCAGGAGGCGTCCTCGCGTGCCACTGCCACCCCCTGTCACCGGTTAATCCCTACAGACCACCTTTTAAAGCGGGAAAAAGCCCATCCATTCTGTCCTGTCTCATTCTTTGTTTCCGCCGATTGTCGGACGAAGCAGCAGAACAGTCGTGTTAGGAACCCAGTAAACCTCGCCCGTAAAAATACCACAAGGCGTACAATAAAACATGACGGTGGGTGACACCAACTGACAGAGATTCGCGGCCCCGCGCCTAAATTTCACATAGGGTAACGAATTAAAATACACAAAAAACGAGGTCGCCAAGATAAAAGATTACCTTGACCATGCGAGGGGAACCGATAGAATGCTTGAGAAGCGCGTCGCAGAACCCAGAGGCAATGCGCTAATCACGTGACACAATTCGGAGCTAGGAGGAAGAGGTGGGGATTGGCGAGCGAAGGAGGTATGAAGAAGTTGAAGTAACGTCACTGGTAAACTGCGGCCCGAACGAAGAACTTACATTTATCGACTTTAACGAGTCACTTCAAATTTCGCCTGGAGCGAGTCACTTAAACAATTTTCACTTCAACGAGGCACTTATCAACATGAATCCAGAACGACAACTCGGCTGTGAGCAGTTTAATAACACGTTCACCGGCATACGACTGGCAGTCATCCGCCTGCATAAATCGTCCGATCAGCTGTAACGTGCCACCGGAATTTATTCCGAGTGACCAGTTAATGGAATTGATATTTAAAAATCTGTGATAAGCGTGTGCAGTCCGTTCTTACGGCTGATTAGCGTGAACGGGAACGACGTCTGACGATACCCGATTCACGCACCATTTGGCGACACCCGGCTTCTTGTGTGGACGCCATTGCCCACTGACGTCTTTGATGCACCATACGAGAGCCCTGGGTTCTCCTTGCTGCATACAGCGGCACTCCGACGGTGTTTTGGCGCACCTCATCCGCCGCGAACGATCGGTAACAGGCCACGATCGTGTAATCCACCGAAGTGAGGTAACATCTCCATCATCCTCACCATGTTTTTGTTCACCCCATTCATTCACCCTATTAATGAAATAATAATTTAGACTGAATATTGATGGAGAGAGAGAGAGAGAGAGAGAGAGAGAGAGAGAGAGAGAG
>BOPP01000340.1:633821-684424 GCA_017312745.1 Gryllus bimaculatus | reverse complement strand
GATGTGTATAGTATCTGTGTGGACGGATTGTTTTCCATTAGAGAGATACAGTTTTGTATTCCATCGTTATTATTATTATTCATTTCATTTTGTATTCCATCGTTATTTTCATTCCATCACTATTAATATTATTATTATTATTATTATTATTATTATTGTTATTATTATTATTTCCGAATCAGCTGTTTTTAAATTTATTGCTACCGTCTCCAGGCAGTCTGAAGTGGGCATTCAATTTGAGAGCGACTAAGCTCCTTGCGGATTATTATCGCGACCCCAACCGCAGCTTTATAAAAAGTCCTATCATTTCTATATATATTAAAACCAGGTATCTTGAATTTGTCAGTTGAATGGAAATGCGTTTCCGTAATGCAAGCTATCCACACCTTGCGAACAATTCAGTACCTTGGCATGGTCTGCGTTATATCTCGACCCAGTTGCAGATTTATTCAGTTTCTTGTTGAATTCTGCCTTATAAAAGTACAACCACGATAATTCGCCGTGTGATTTTGATCGCAATTAGTACAGGAGGGTTTTACCCCCGGTTTAGGGAGTGTACATACAGAATAGTGGGGATCATTTAACGCATATAGGGTTGTTAAAACAGCTTGCGTATGCCCATAGCGTTGGCACTTGCATTGGGGCAGTTGGCATTGAATGGGAGTTTCGTTTTTGTTCAAACAAAACTCTAACTATACAGTAGTCTAACTTATTTAGTTTTAGAATGACTTTACAGCCACATTGTTCTCCACATCTACTGCTACTATCTGTGGGGTTTTCTGTTTTTACTATAAAGTCTTACTACATTTAATACGGGGAATTTATCATTAAGTTCCTTTTTAATATCATTGACGTCTAGACACTCCGGAACATCTATTATAACTTTAAGTACCATTACAGATGGGTCTTTAAAAGAGTAGAACTCTATCTCGTTATTTTCGCCAAATTTTCTAAATTTTCTGAAGTCTTCAGTGTTACTAAATTGCACTTTAAATTTATTATTACCATATTTGACTTCCAAATTTTCAATTTCACAATATTCGCTTTTAGCAGTTTATAATTTAACAATTCATCTTCTCTTTTATTGTAATTTTGAATGATAATTGATGGAAGTTTTACTACTTTGAATTCACAATAATTTTCTTCTACGTCATCTAAAGATTCAAATCTGTTTCCTACAAGTACGTTATAAAGCAGTTGATTTCCCTCTGTTTGCGAACGTTTTTGTCTTCACTAGAATACTTAACACGTCACTAGAATCACTGTTTCTCTTTAAAATATATCTACCTTTTTGGCTGAGGTGTTGGAAGTACGTTGAATTGCGCCCTGTCCAAGCTGCTCCAAGTTATTAGTAGCGTTTAGTGACTCCTCGCAGATTCGAAGGAGGTAGCAGATGCTCGGCAGTGCCACGATGTATTTGCGGCGAATGAACAGTTTCTGGTTGTGTTAAACCTTGCGGTTGACTTTGCACCATGTTTTGAATTATCCCCTGCTGTGGCAAGTTAACACTCAGTTGTGACCGGAATGGAATTTACGCAGCCTGATACTGCAACAACAATTGACCATTTTGATAAACAAACATGGTGTTATTATCCATTGAGCTCGTATGAGAAGTCTCTCCAAAGATTGCGACTTCACCGTTTGTTGCGTCATGTCATGTTGCATTGCCATTTGTATATGCTGTCCCGTACCGTGGCAGGCGTTTTCACACATTACACTGACCTAATGTTAATACCTTTTTAACTACACATTTACAAAATAAATAAATAAATAAATGAAAGAACAAGTAACCCATACACCTGGTTTCACTGGTAGAACACTTCCACGATTACTATCAGCGCGTCGATATCACAGTAACCTCACTGGTAGTAGCCGAAAGCTTATCGCGAGGAGCGACTCTCGCGGAGGTCTTACCACGGGAGCCGAGCTCGAACTCAGAGAGAGAAAGAGAGTAGAAAAGTGTATTCAAAGACAGTTTCAATTTAATAAATATGTTCCTGCTGTTCAGTCTGGCTGCACTTGATAAAACTCCATATTTGTGTATCATTTCGGAAACTAGTAGACAAAATTCAATCCTTCGACCCAGAGCACTCACCCCTGATGTGCTCAATGCTGGATGGCAGGTAAGAGGCACGCTTGGCGCCCTCTAAACAAATTAAGCGTGTGCGCCGTGTTGACCAACCGACGCCCATTATGCGTGTCGGCCTCTTTTTGCAGTGGTGGCACCTAAGAAACATCAAAATGTAGACTTGGGCAATGCTGACGAGAGATGCGGGATGCATTTGACATGAATATCTAGATGCGTTTTTTTTCAACAAATCCTTCATTTTTGTAATGTGAAAGTGTAATTTGTCACGTCTCCCTCCGTGTAATTCCCCTTCCTTACGGTGATGGATTATGGCAAGTGAAAATAATTGTGAACAGTATGATTCATAATAAAAGTAAACAGTAACAATGGAGGACAGGAAACGATAGTAACTATGAAGACAGGAAAATAAACAAAGGCGTGGTGCAAGTTAAATAATAATACAAGAAAATGTCCTCGCCCCATATCACCGGAAATTTCTCGTTCAGGTTTCGGAAACAAGCAGTCGGCGTGCGTCTTTAAAACTCGTAATTTCTCGAAAATTGTGTTCTGTAACATATGGCGATATGCATATTTATGAACTCGTCTCTTCACGCTTGTTATGATGAGCAAAAAAATCTATAGGGTTTCATTTAAAAAATGGAAGTTGGGTCAATAACACTGCAATAAAAATGCAATAGAATAATATTATGCATGACCATATGTGCCCCTTGCATATAATAGTTTTAGTGAACACCGCTTCTCAGTATCTTCAACGGTTCTGGAGAAAATCTTAAGGGAACATCTTAAGTGGGCCACACGGTATACTAAACCATGATGCACGATGCGTATTTTCGTCTAAAATTAAATTATTTGTTATTTCGGCGTAAATTAAATTAGTAGTTTAATGGCGCGAAACAAAAGGGAGCAATCATGTCTATAAGATTACCTTTAAAACTTCTAACAAAAGCTAAACGGAAAAACGATAAAAAAATATGAAGTAATATACAAGTTCCAACTTACAACAAATGAACTCTAACTAACCTTCACTAATCACCATTCTAACCTTACCTGCTTCGAAATACCTATAGAATTGCGTTCAAACACTCATAAAACATGGGTTCTGTCTACACCACGTGCGAGAGGATTTTTTTAAAAATTTGACAACTGGATTTATCCGCGTTCTTGTTTCCAGGACCCTGTAAGAAGAGTTTTTCTACCGAAAATTCGCCGTTTTGCGCGCATAATCACATAACTTTCATTTCTTAAGAAGTTCTTTCATAAGCGCAAGAAAGAAAAAAAAATAATAGTTTTGGCGCAACGTTGAGTGAAATACGTGCATTATTTAAAAAAGGATAAAAAAACAAAATATTTCGAAAACAGCTCCAAATTTTGTTTCTACGTTTGGTAGGCCGTGTGGTTAATGTGCTATATAAGATGACATAAACGCCATGTATCTCTAGTGTTTTGTTTTTATCAAAAAATTACAAAAATGATTTTTTTTATTTTTAAGGTCGTATATATTTACATTAGAGGCAATTTGTTTACATTATTGAATTTGTTAAAACAAATGCTTAAAATTATATCTTATAACGTTTCGCGAAAACTCAAAGTTTCTGAGTTTTCCTGCAGACAGTGAAATAAATGTAAAATTAGGAAAAACTTTGCAAGGATGTTCAGATGTACAACTAATTGAAACTAGTGATGCTAAAACCAGCACCCGTTTTACAATACACGAAGGCGTCACAAATTATAGCCGTGAACAAGGATTAAAATGCGCGCTCCCTGCAGGCAACGAAAGTAATGGAATTTACGGGTAGATTTCGCTAGTGTCAGACGCAGACGTGACGTGATCCAAGGGAGTAGGGAAACCTATTCAGCCGAGACAGGTGACAAGGAAAGTTATAAAACTACGAAGTCATTGCGTAGTAATCCAATTCCACAGTTGAACATCTCCAGGAAGGCGTAACTCTTCATTCCAGATATATCTGGAATATATTCTTAGAAGAAGAGTTTTATTTTGTAGTGTACTTACTGCGATTTTTCTAACTCTGGCCCTCTAGTCCTCATTCACGGTGGCATTAGACACTGTTTTTCGCGTCTTTCTCGGTCGTGCCGCTAGATGTCGCATGTTCGCGACCGTATCCCGCACGTTCGCGATCATGCGACATCTAGCAGCATGAACGAGGAAGACGCGATAAACAGTGACATAATGCCACCGCGAAGTAGAACGTTGAGGTGAATGGTAAGAAAAATCGCAGTATAGTATAAAATTATGTTCGAGGCAGTAAACTACTTATTGACATGTTTATCACGCGAGGCTGATGATGTGTGTGTAGTAGTTAAAGTATTTTTTTTCAGAAATGATTTATTATATACATATTGTTTTTGGTAAAGTGCTTACTTAGTGAATTATGAGATTAATATGCTCATTTAAAAAATGTAATATTAGAGTACAGAGAGCCCACGTCTCTTATCATATAAATTTGCTTGCATGACCTACTGCTGCAACACTGAACCGACTGGACGACTTTATTCAAGTGAGGGTAGGCCATAATACTTTCTCGCTTGCATAATGATATTTATACAGCAATTTCTGTCCAAATTAACACATCGCAGACATTTTTTTTGTAAAACTCAATACAAATCGCAGAACATTACGTACAAAATCGAAATATTTTCCAGCATATATCAACACAAAAACTGCGTTTTAAACAGCTAAATATGTCCCAACAATGAGACGGGATTCAAAGAATTACAACTAACAAATAGAATACGGGTAATTAGAATTTGCAAAATTACGCCAAACAACGTAGAATAGTACGTCTGATTCTTCATTCAACAAAAAATGATTGAAATTGTACTTTTGCCATGATAATTTTTGTACGTTTGTAATTTGTAATATTGATTTTCTTGCCCAAATATTTGTATAATTTCAATTAAGGTTATTACATATTGACGTTAAATGAGGCTACGACCATTTATTTGCCGACTTATTGCCACCGACTTATTGCCACCGCTTCAAACGAAGCGCGGGAAATTCGAATATAGCATTTCATCCCTCTTTTCTTTTCTGTTCTTTTTTTTCTTTTCTTTTCTTTTTTTCTCCCAGTTTTCGAAAGTACAGAAAGAGTGGCCAGAAGAGATGGTTCATGCATGAAGTAATGTAACTGCAGTGTTTCTGACCTACAGTGTTTCTGTCGTTAGGTTCGAGTCCCGGAGGCAGGATTTTCGACACTAGCTGGATAGCTAGCTCGAATTCAGTTGCTGTCTGGAGGAGAAATCTAGCGGCCGGCTGATCTGATCGAAAGGTTTCCGTACTTTCTTCGATACCAGGCGAATCCCGGAGAGGTACCCTAACAAATGGACCACGTGACTCAGGGCAAAACTCAGGAGAACCGGACACGGGTGAGAGAGACAGAAAGAGAAATAGATACAGAGTGAGGCCGGAGAAGCCGCTGGAAGGGCGTACATGACCGCGCCTGTTATTCCTGCTATATATGAGACGAGGGGTCGATTGTGGTCTACCGCTGTCGTGACGGGATATATATAATATATATATATATAATATATATATTATATAATATATATATATATATATATTCTAAGCTTTTTAACCAACCCACCTACCCCCGAAACTTACCACCTTCACAGTAGCACGCGTGAACGTAAGAGGGTGTTCAAGATTTTGTCGTGAAGCGAGCTTAAAAATCTAGGGAGCAGGATCTTAGGTACGAGAAAGGTTTGAACCCTTGACACATAAAATCACACAGATTGCACCAAACGAGCGTATAATTTACTATAAAACTTTTAGTGGCATAAGTAATGACAGAACCAAGAATATAGAAATCCAACTTTACAAAGAATGATCAAATCACAACATAGAAACCTTTACAACACACACTCATATGAAATGAACACATAACAATTTACTCCAAAATTAAATACTCAAATAATTACCCTAATCTACACTGGAATTCCCTTGGAAGATTAATTATACTAAATTTATGCTATTCTAAATTACATTGCACATGAAACCAAAAATTAAATTTACAATCTCCACCTTCAAAATATTCATGCAAGAACAAAAATGTGTGCAAGTGCACTACTCTCATTTACAATTTAACTGTGTTGAAATAGGCTAGAATAATAAATATCTAAGTAAATGTTTTATGCAGGAAATAGCGCATCAACGTCTCCGTTATAATACTCTGCAATTTGTTGCCACGGTGATCCTCATTTCTTAACACTTTCCTATACTAGTTTTTCCCGTAGCCGACGTGAACTTGAGCCATATTTTCCCGCGACTAACCAGTTACCTCGTGAACTTACACCCTTTTTGGCCTTGATGGGTCGTAGCGCTGTGTCGCCGCGTCGATCGGTCCGCCTGCCGTTCGGTCCAAGCTTCTGCGTCGTAGAGAGACGTGACGTCGCTTCCTGCCGTCTACCTGTTTGCTTCTTGCGTCCCTTCCGTTCTTCTTCCTCCAGTCGATCGCTCTTCTTCTCGTGGCCTGGATCTTGCCTCTATTCTCTCGTCTGCTTACTGGCGTCTCTGACTACACCCACGTTGCGCAAAATGTCCTTGCACTTTCACGCGAACTACTCGATGCAAGTTCCTCACTCGTTGCTACTTTAACTTTGCTAAGCCAGAACTTTAATGATGCTTCTCCTACAACACGGTAACTTTTTACTTCCCCGTGTTGTTTAATGTGAAGGAATACTTATTACTGAATCTAGCATTTCTGCGGACGACTAACTAAGAACGTCTGTTCTACCATAGTAGTCGCTGCAGGCGGCAAACAATATCTTGAGCTAATTTTAACGAAAGTTTGGCTCGGCGAGCGATGATCAAAAATGCTTCTGCTCGGCGATCACGGTGGTAAGAAGAGAGCTTCCGCTTGCGAGTTCCGTATTTATCGTCCGACGCCTGGGAAATTCCTCAAGTGGATGGGGCTGCTCCCCTCTGCACGCCCTTCACAGGAAAAGCATTGGGCTTGCTAGTAATTGCTTTCGTTTAGTCACGGGCAACGATACCAGCCCAGCGTTTAAGGTACCTCTGCCTTACAACGCCTGTTATCCTCGCTGGCCACCGTAGTGTTCAACACATTGAGACAGTGGTGTTATGGGGGCATTGCACAACCCATAACGCCACAATAATGTATATATATATATATATATATATATATATAATATATATATATTTAAAAAATATTTATAAAATTATTTTTTTAAATATATATTATATAACGCGCCTAAACTATGCGTAAGATTCTGTTCCAAACAGAATAAACCCCTGCCGATTTGGGATCACTAGAAGCTGAGCTATTTTAAAAAACATTCATTAAGTTTTGGGGGAACTCTATATGAATTACAGGGGATATTTTCCACATTTTCTCAAAACTGGCGGTATCTTGTAATCGTGTAGTTTCTTGTTATGAATTTGGCGAAATGTCACATTTTCGATTTAACTAAATAGCAACAAAATTTATTTTTTGGGAACGATTGAGCAACAGAAAAGCAAGAAATTCTCATGTAACTATTTTTTAATTCTGTACTTCTGGTATTCATGCAACTGTCATACCAAATTGACGTCAAATTAACAATATGTATCAAGGGATAAAAAAGAGCGACACATTTTTATTTTGCGAAACAAAGGAACTACAAAACGTGACTATTTTAAATGAATTTAAAAGAGGGATAATACAGGGAAAACAGATTCAGGTGCCAGAGGTTTCCATGGTGAGGTACCTCCGCCCCGAACATCCACGAAGTGCCCGCTAACATCAACACAGTCTGTCACTTTGCTCGCGATATTGAGACACATTGTACCGTTTAAGAGGATCTTTACAGAAATAGATCGCGAAATTAGTTATCAGAACTCAACTTCACTCTATTTGAAAGTAGCGAAAGGATTAATGATAGGTCATTAAACGAGTCTTTTTTTAAGAAGTTAATTTTTATTAGCGTATTTACAAAACGTAAACAAAAAGAACAAAACATAGAAGTAACATAAATAAATAAAAGTGAGGGGGTCAGTGAGGATAAGTGTCGGATCTGCCTTAGTAGTAGCCACCGCCCAAGCCACCTCCGTAGCCGCCGTGGTGCACGACGGGAGACGGGTGCTTGGCATGGCCCGACTTCTTGACGACGGCGTTGAAGCCGTTGTGCTTGTCGGCGGTGTACTCCACGGTGCGGATGGTGCCGTCGGGCTCCACCAGGCTGTACTCGCCCTTCACCACGTCGCCATCCCGAGTCTCCCACTGGTTCTTCACATCACCGGTATGGGGATCGTGCACGGCGTAGTCGAACTTGTACTGCGGGTGCGCCTTTAGGGAAAAAAGAAATAAAGAAAGAAAATATAATAACCACCATCAATATGTTAAATTAAACAACACAATTAATCAGCAGAATATATCAAATCAATCTGTTTGGGTTTGTTTAGAAATATAATACATCTTTTATTTGACAACATTGCAGAAAATCATAGCCAGATTTATATTTTGGATACTATTTGTGACAGTGCGAATAATATTACGAGTATTTTTAGATTGTGTTGCTCTATTTTCTATTTAATATAATTACTTAAAAACGCTCAGTCGTTGACAGTATTACATTGAGAAGTTTTGTATCAAATGAAAATTATAAAGAAATACCAAATCTTGCTGAATAGTGTCTCTCAGTGAATAATCCGGACAGTCAAGTGCTGCTACTAGAATTATTTGTACTTATTTAAAACAAAATATTCATCACGTAAATCTTTCTTTGTCTTTTCACAGTTAGAAGACAATTACCGTTCTAAATCAATGTACGGTTGGCCATTTAAATAGAAAATATTCTGATCCCTAGAAATACTAACTTCCCTGGAACAAAAAACATCACAACGGAATACAGCACTCACATAATAATCGACGTGGTGGCTTCCATGGCCGCTGTAGCCGCCGTCGCCCCCTCCGTAGCCGCCGTCGCCGCCGGCGCCAGCGCCGCCGCCGTAGCCGCCACCGAGGCCCGTGCCGGCGCTGTAGCCGTAGCCAATGTGACCCGCGCTGACGCACGCTCCTAGCGCCACAACGGCGAGGACGGCGGATACCTGAATGATAGTAGTTACGTACTCAGTTTTCTCACGGTACTAAGGGTCAATACTTCAAATGGAATAAGCTGGAATATCGTGTTGCAAGGAATGAAGAAAAAATAGTATGCCTACATAGTTTTTAAGTGTATAAATATATTTATGTATATTATGTTTCATAAAATAGTACAGAAAATGAAAATGAAAACTCACAAATTAAAAAAAAAAAAAAACATCGTCTCCTTGCTAAGGTTGGTACTAATATTTCAGTAGAAAAAGGGAGGTAGGGCGAAGGTTCATTTCAATGAATTTTGAAGTTTCGTTCTGAGTAAATCACCAATATTCTTTAAACAATGTCATCTTGTTATTGAAAGACTGCCTTTGAATATTTGAGATCATAATTCATTGGAGGATTAGACTAATGACAGACCACTGTAGATTTTCTATCATAATGATTACATTGCAGTTGGTGTGCTTCATAATGATTATAATATGTAATTTCGTTGTTCATTTACTTTGGCGCGCTAATGGCAACGCAATTCTGAATTATCTGCGTGAACGAATTACGTTTGCGGCGTCGGGCAAATGATTTTGATAATTGATTTTCTCTTCTAATTTTATCATAAATTTGCAGGTAATCTGCAAGTTTGTTAGTTTCCTTAATGTCTCTCCTCCAATAGTATTGTAATGTGCCGTGTAATGAGATTAAATTATTTAGGATATTTGTAATTTATACTACAGGTACATAACGTTTTTGACGTGCGGCATCACAAAATATGTAATGTATAGTTTGGAAGTTTGTAAAAAGGTGATGTAATGTTTGCAAAGTAGTGTTCGTAAAGTAAAGTTTGTAATGATTGAGGGTTCATTATAACGCAAATATGAAAGCATTTCGGAAAAATACTGCATTCTTTTCAATTTAAAACAGACATTCCCTGCATTAATTATTTAAATGCAGCGAAATAATCGACTTTTGCGACTCCTTCTTTTGGATTATTAATATCTTTCGAGAGCCAAACGACAGGGTATTAATTCTTATTAATATTTTCAAACCCTGAAAGGCAGAATTGCCGAACGGAAAGAAAATAAAAAAAAGGAATCGAATAAGAAATTACTTTCCTTGTACGTGTAATTATAGTTGATCATCTAAATGCTCAGAAAATAGCAATGAGTTTTCAAGAGCACATTTGCACGCAAGCAGCGAGTGCCCTTCGTTTCGGGGTGCGAGCTTTCCCAGCAGCGCAACGGCCTCCTCCGCTCCCCTCCCCCACTCTTCCTCTATTCGCTTCCTCCCAGCCCTCCTCGCTCCCGACCCCCGTCCTCAACACTCGCTCTGTTTCGGTCCTTCCTGTGCTTCCTGCTTGCTGTCATCTTCCACTACCACCATTGCCGCTCTTTCCTTCTCATCATCGTCCTTTTTATACTTTCCTAGACATTAGCTGCCAGTTACCTACGTAGTATTTCTGCCATTTCATATTGTGTCCCTCTTGTACCTTTTCGCACCTCCCTCCCTCAAATGATCAGTCCCTCCCCCTCGCCGATGCATCGCTGGAGAGATCGCCGACTGCCGTCATTGTTCCGCCCGTACGCGACTTCCGGGTGGCGGTCGCAGCGTCCGTCCCGGTGCGAAGCGCGTAATTGACGAGCACAAAGGAGAAAGTCCCGCCACCCCCTCCTCTCCCACGCAGGTCCGGCCGCGGCGCGGCGCCACCGCTGCGTGAAGATGCGCCTGCCTCAACCCCGACCTCCCTCCTGCCTCCTTACGGAGCTCTCCCAAATTCAGGCTCAGCTCCCGTCCCACCGCTTTCCATTCTGCGTGCCTTTAGCAGCGTTGCTTTCAAAACATAAACTCCGCTGCGGGTAGAAAAGGCTAAATAGTATATTGGGATATCATAAGATGTTTGTATTTTATATTTGTAACGTGCAATGGGCTTCTGAATGTCTATAAGGAAAGATACATCTTAAATCCATTTTGTTTACGAATGGTTCTCGTACGGGTTCTTTTAGTGGAAGCTCATGGAGTAATTACTTTCTCTGGACAAGTTTCCACAGTTTACCGACTGAGAAAATGTCAAAAGAGTACTGATAGTTTACATGGTAATTATAGCTCTATTTATTGTCTCCTCTTTGCCGAATCCCGGAATTCTCATACGAAACGCAGTGCTTCGTATACTTATTTTTCCAACTTTGAATAATCGTTGGGATTCACAAGACTTTTTCACAAAACCAACAGCTTTTCTAATACCTATCACTTTGAGAATTTTTACAACCTCTTTTATCATTTTTGTTTGACATTTTATCTAGTGAACTTCCATCAATGTCTCGATTTTCAACACATTCATGCGCCGTCATCTTCCCTACGCGATACACTTGTGCCCTAGTCACCGTGACTTGCGCCTCTCCAGAAACTATGGAACCAGGCTGTGGGGAATTATGGCTCTTTCGTGGGTACAAGAACGTTTCCGTGTCGTGTGTTCCAATCGACGAGGAAGGATATATTTCTTATGACCAAATATTTTGCTGCCACTTAAGTGAGACAGGAGGTTAGGAAATTACAGTATTTATGATAAGGTAGAAGTTCGCGTAGGGAATATAATTCAGATCCGAAAGTTTACATTCCCAGTTTTTGTGAAATGAAGTTGAAATACTTCTGTCTTCCTTTCTTGTTTTAGGCACGTATTAGCTAATCGTAGCGCTTTCGCAGGTATTTTTATGTTAAAAAGATTTATTTGTGCTTTGCAAGTCTATCATGAAAATAAATTTTGAACACTTTACAGTTGCAAGGCTCGACCATTTTCGAGGATCGAAAGTTACAAGGAAATGTATCGAATATAATATTTGTTTAAAGTTTTGTTTCATTATTAAATAAGATTAATTATTGTCAATAGATGGATCGATCCCTAATGATTCGTACAAAAGCCGGAAATACCAATGACATTTCATATGTCTCGATTGGTGGAAGGGAAATGGTCCAACCGGAAGTGAGGAAGAATCAGACGTAGGTTACTCTATTACTATACAAGAATGACAAGTTTTATGAAGTTAATAAAACCAAAGAAGCTCAATGGGTGGTACCAACGACTTGTTCATAATTATGCAGGCTGTTATTGTTGGGAAGAAAATTGATACAAAATCTGAGAGGTGTTGACCAGAAAACATTCCTAAACCTTCTTATGTCAGGCAAATATTTATCCATACAGCTTACGATTTCTAAATATATGAAATGAATATACAATAAGATCACAGTACATAATATTTGCATTACGATACAACATATAGGTGTTGTGGGTAGTATCTTTGGCATTTTAAAATAATATAAAGATGTTGTCATTGCCACAATGTTTTTTTTAATTCAATAGCTTTGTTGGTTCCATCTTAGCAGAACAACTGATGATGATGGCTAAGCATGACAAGCTGCTATTCGAATTAAAAAACTTTGGCATAGAACTAAATCTTTAATTATTTTTACGATCACGAACTTTTATAAAACTATGCCTCTGATAGTTAATTGCAGGGACTTCATGCACAGAAGATATTTTAATACACGAATTATTGAATTATTATGTCAAATTATTTTGCTCCCTTGCCATTTATCAGCCGTGAATTATCTTCAATGTTTCATGTACATATTTTTATCTTCTGATTTCCTGCAGTTTCGAAAACCATTGGAAAATATATTAATGTTACTAAACATTTGGATACGTTTATTTGCTTTTCAGAACTTTTTCTGTTCGGTAATAACGTGATTTCTTAAGGTATTTTTACACGCCCCTTGCGGTAGAGACCCCTTTCTCTTATAACATCGGTCACGGAACGCCGAAAGAACTGAACCGAAGAATGTACACATTACGTAAGGAATACTTTCTTCAATCGTCCTAGACTTCTCACAGAACCGCTATCTCTCCCCTGACCGTAGTCGTTTCCGGAGACGCTAAATCACAATTAAATGTAGCGGTAGCTTCATTGTTTTTTGTATTTCTTCTTAACAATTAGACTTTCACTTACTCTCACTTCTATCATTTTCCTGGACACTTAATGAACTCACAAAATATATCCCTAATAATGAACTTAAATAACAAAAAGTGTGAATAAATTAATTATTTACGAGTATATCAAGGATGGCCATTCGAATAGGAAATGATTCAAAATAATTTTTGTAAATAATTTAACATTGTATCGTTCTCATTTGTCACTTTTTTATTTATCGTAAAAGAACCAAATCCCAAAAAAAATTATTTTCAGAAAATATTGATAGAAAATTTCTTATTAATAATTAAATAAGTAGTAAAAAGTTTATATAACTCATATTATGTTTTAAATAAAAAGCCGCCATACAATTGTCAAGAACTATCGTATTGTGCTCACGTATCATTTGTGCTCTTTTCTAGCATTCCTTCATTCATTTAGGACGTAGACGACACCCAACAATAAAGGATATATCCGATCTCCCTGCTCGAAGGGACGACGTTTTTATTTCAGGGACCAATTTAAAATTCCAGTTCTATGGGTCACTGTCAAGGTTCGTCGTTCTTTCTTTCCTTTCCCTTTCTTTGCGTGTCTGCGGAGGGAAACCGATTAAAAACCTGCTCCAGTTGTGGATGGCCCAGCGCCACCGACGCGGCACCTGCGCCGGTGCTTTCTCTTTTTACTTTCCGACCCATCGGCGGATCGACTGGTTACCGACTCGCGACTCGACCGGCCCGACTCGTCCGAATTCACGGTCGCTTCAAGAGGCGCTGTAGGTTATTGCCGCGATCGAGATCCACTTTCTACGCGTAAAATAGTGGGGTTATTAGGTCACCGAAGCAGTCTGGCGAATCCTCCCAACGAAACGTCCATGTGAGACAATCGATTTGCTCTCGCTCTACTTGTCGGTGGTCGTTCTCACCGTTTCTTCGCCTCATCGAATGAATCCCGGCTTTGTTTGAACCGCACAGATTTCCGGCATTAATCGGTTCTTGAAATGACGAGGAATTAAAAGGTACATCAATTTTGAAACATTTTCATGATTGTGGATTAGAATAGAAGTCTCATTGGAGGAACACGAATTTCAATCACATTTACAAAATCTTATTGATTAAAATAAACTTGTTGAAAAGGAATTACGTCTCCGAAACAAACGGAATCCAGGCGTCGTTATTTTCAATGAGTATATCCATAATTTTTTGTTTTGAGTTTGGGTTTTGATAATGGCGATGCACATAAGAAGTGATAAAAAGTTTCGAAAATTGTCAGTTTGCAGGACAGTTTTATTCTGACCGGAGCCGTTTATTCCAGGGTAAAACACGAACTATTTTACTGTATTCTCATCTCAAGCTGTCTTTGCATTATCTTAAGAAACGTTTATCTGTAAAAATATTCTGTATTGTTCATCTATCTCAGTAGTAATTCTTATGTGTACATTTTCTTATGCACCAATTACGTATGTTGGTAGATAGGTAAGTATGTATGCACTTTGGCACAACAGTTCTTTACGAGCTAGGCCCTACGAGCAGCGCCCCGGCCATGCAGCCAAGGGTTAAGGGGAATGTGTGGTTTGCACATAGCCATTTCTACGCTGTATTCTGGTCTTCTTAGCCTGAGAAGTGACCTTTCTCATCGTCACACAACAACAGACGCTGACTCATTCCAAAGGAAGTGCACAATTAATTTTTGCCCCGACCGGGAAGCAAACCCGGAGTTGCGCCGTGGAAAGCTAGCACGGTAACCAAAGAGCCACCGCGGGCTGTATGCGTCGAGGGCTCTATGTATGTATTCAAAATTATGAATCATTATTTTACAATGCAGTTTAATGGTGAATTTCATTGAAAAATCCAAGCAACTTCGTTGCTCAATAACACTATAAAAAATAACTTGAAATGTCGGGTTAATTAAACATATATTGTAAAAAAATTGTGTGAAATTTAAGATTGCATGAATATGTTCTTCTGTACTTATATTTTTACCTGAAAATTGGAACATAAGAGGATAAATTTTCTCTAAGTTAATATTTAGTCACGCTTTTCTGGTAGTAATGCAATTTAGAGCAAACTCTACCGGAAAACTGTATTGATTATAAGCTTGAAACACGAACTAAGAAAACTACCTGAAGTAATTTTACATACTGGTCACCTTCCTCATGGTCGCATCTCACTGACGGATACATTTTTTGATATCTTAAAATAGCTTCAATCAATCTCTTGAATGAACCTACTAATGTATTTCTGTGAACCTAAGTTTTACTTCTTACATATTTTTTTGTTTATCTCTTTATCTCGAGAGTAACACTATGACTTGCTCACGTGAGTTCCCTACAGCGTTAGACGTATTATTGAGTACTGAACTACATGTGATACATCGACATGGAAATGTGTATCGCATCTCAATGACAGACATTCGATTCTAGTGCAACACTACCGTCGCCAACGCCCCTCCGACGCGAGAGGTGCCGCCGGAGGTCGGTACCGGGCCTCACCTTGAAGCAGTGCATGGCGAGGAGCGGCTGTGCTGGGCGAAGCGGCTGCTGGGGCTGGAGCTGGAGCTGGAGCTGGAGTTGGGGCTGCTGCTGGCGCTGGGCGAGCGGTGACGTCCCGTCGGCCGCCCGCGCCTTTATACACGGCTTCGCGGTGACGTCGGCCGCGCGGGAAGGGGCGGCAGGGCGGGGCGGGGCGCGCTGGCGCGCTAGAAACCAGCGGTCGCACACGCGCGTCGCACTGCTCATGCCGAGAAACGGCGGGGAGGGGCGGAGACGCTTTGCGCCGCTCGTTTGGCACCTCCGCCCCAACCGATCCTGCGTCGCCACATTGTCAACCAAATTCATCGCCGAAGAGAGTTCGAAGGGAAATTCCTGCCATTGGGTCCGAAGCATCGACCATGAATCCAATTACGTTTCTCAAACGAGTCAGAAGAGGAAGCAAAATGCAGTACAACAGATATTGTATAGGCGCTGCCGCCGCGTTGTGCAACGCCTCTGTGGTGCTCCTCATGTGGTGGCGTCGCGTGCCACGCGGTTGGTGGCGCGTGGCGTCCCCGGGCGGGGTGTGGCGGTGGCTGGCTTTCCAAATTAGCTCCACTCACCCCTGGGGTCTGTCTGTTATTATGCCTTGTTTTAGTGTCTTGTCCTGCTGTCCCCTGAAGGGCTCTGCACAGCACTTTGGAGGTCGTTGCACTCGGGTCGTTGCAATGGGAATTCGATCTCCGAATGTGGGGCAAAAAGGTGACTACTCCCTGCGGGTAAATATGCACATGATCGGAAAGAACATAACAACGCAAAATTGTGCAAACTGCTATATACTGGTATGTTTCAAATGTTTTCTGTCTCTGTATCTAATAAGTAATAACACTTGTTTTCATTTCAAAACTAAATGTAGAGGACAGAACGATTATGTAGTTCAAAATAATCTGCCAATGTCGGAAATATATTTTGATAAAATATAATTTCCAGGAATAAATCTACAAGCAATCTACAGTTTTTACCCTTCGATAGTTTTGTGATAATTTTGATTGCAATGTGAATGTGTCGTACTGTCATTGTAGAACCAACTTATAGAAGAACAAGCACAATACTCGAAGTTCCCTGGACTCTTTATTTTGCCCTCGTTTAGAGAGAAGAAAAGAATCAATTTTTTGTAAATAACATGGATTTAAAAATATTATTTTATTGAAGAATTGGTTTACATTTTAATAAAATATGTACTATCATTATCTTTCAGATAATTATTCAGGACACTTTTCAAAGTCTGCCCAGCATCTTAAACTATTTTCTTAAACCCATATTTGTAAGTTTCCATTCTTTTAAATAGTTAGAAAATTAAAATTAATTCATAGTTAAAATTTGAAAAATACATAATTTTTATAAGCATATAATACTTGCACTGACGTATACGAATATTACATTTATGGATATACGAATATTCGTACTAATGTTATATGCACTACCAATAATTAAAAATTCCATACAAGATAAAACTACATTCTTCACAGAAAATTAAGGCATATTCAATTATTTGTGAATTTTTTGTGTTAATTAAATTGCATATGAACTGAAGCAATGTTCATTTTGTAAATCTTAATTTAATTGTCATTCCAATAGGGGAAAGAAAAGAAAAACAGTTTGTCGTATTAACAAAAAGTATGAAATGGCATTGCATACTGTCAAAAAGGTTTCCCAATGATTCCAATTCCCAGAAAATCGTTACTAAATACAAAATAAAATTCAAATTACATAACAATTGGAGATTTACGTTAGAAATATATTTTAAACAATTTCCAAAACACTTCATATTTTAAAACATGCAGACAATGTTACTCTATTGATTTTTTGTCAAGAACTCTAGATACTACCAGTGCTTACATGCTTTAATTCAACTTAGAAGTACTGTTTTTAATGAAAAAAAATATTCTGATCTGTATTTGTAGAGGCAAATGTTAGGAATGTTTAGTATTTCAAAAGGCAAAAAGAAAGTTTTCTTAATTAAGATTCAAATTCCTATTATCTATGTTGTGACGTTGTTGATGAAAAATAATCATACGGGTAATTGTAAAATATATGCTGAACCCACATATAATTATTTTAAATACGACAGACATGTATACGTTTAAGTACCAATGTACAAGTAGCATGTAATATAATACTTATTTGTTTAGTTAAATTGCATGCCATTGAAACATTAAAATCATACTAATCCACCAAGAAGTGCAATCAGTGAACACAATAATTAGATCTACATTCAGCGCCGAACAGCCGTGGTGAAAAAATCTCTCGTTCAGGGCTAGTCAGTGCAGTTACCTAGTGACTTCCTAAACGTGTGACAGTGAAGTGCTCGTTGTGTAGTGAAGTGAAGTACAATCAGCGAATATACTGTGCGCCATAAACCAACAGTCGCTTATCAGTTACAATTAAAAGTGAGCCCCTGTCTTCCCCCTACCTTCTGTGGAGCTCTAACCCCAGTCGTATACGAACTGGCCCCTGGTGCGCGACGTCTCTTGGAATGGCGCCCACAACAACAACAACCGTTGTGGTGTTGAGTATGCCTGTTGTGAATCTGACTAAGTGATTATAATTGTAATAAATGCCTTTTTGGTTCCTCTGTTTGATTAAGTATTCTAATGTTGATGATGGTGTCTTCCGTTCTGTTTACTGTCTCCTGTTGTGTTAGCCTCCTAAAATTTTTTTAATCAAGTTGTTATATCGCTACGGGGTAATATATAATACGTTGTGTATCTTTTAAATTGTAGTAAATGTTTTTAATTAATTTGCCTTTCAAAGCTATTTAGTAGTCGTTGTGTTTCAATTTTAATTTTTAATGTCTTCATTATTTATATTCTAGTTAAGCAAAGCACCTGATGAAGAGCCTTGACAGCTCGAAACGAGTAGTGAAAAAGGATGAAAAGAGAACAACACCGCCCAAATTTGAGATTGTATACTAGTATTATTAATTTGTTAGTTTCAAAAGAAGCTAAAATATAAAAAATCGTGAGGCAAATTGCATAGCTTTTACATCTGTAGGCATGTGTATGTTTATAATCATTCGTTTTCTTCGTCAAATCGAATTTCGTCCTAGGTCGTTAAGATCCGCTGAGACTTTTTGAATAAGGTTATTTTTGTGATCGTCTGTCAAATGTTTAAGGATTATGTTTCTCTAATTACAAACAATAAGTTGGTAATAATTTTTTTGTAAAATGGCACAGCATTGCTCAGAATGACGTGTATGCTTCATCAGGTAAATTGTTTTTACTCCTTGTAATAAATACGAGAAGGGGAATCTGAAATTCTCTTCATTACTATGCCTAGTACAACTTCATTTTTTAAAAACCTATATAATTTTAATGTTATTATTTATTTAGAGTTACTATTTTAGTTGTATATGATGAAGAAGAAATATCGGTCTGAGAAACGTTGTGCCATGTAACGAAAAAAATATTACGAACGTACTGTCTATGACTAATAGATAAAAAATTCCTAAATTTGTGAATGATTCTTCCAAAATGCCTCTCCTGCGATAACTAAATATTAAGTAAGTCTTAAATTTGAGTCACCTACAACAAATCACAAAACCACCTACGAACCTCATGTATGTTAAACTAAGTGAATAACTTAACTACTTTGTTAAAGTTATCATTAATGTCATATTGAACCACATTCTGATGCAACTTCTTAAGATAAATTCTGTTAGGTCATTAGAAAAAACATTTAAACAAGACACTAAAATAAAGTACATTCAAATACAATTTAAACAAGACACCTAAATAAAGTACATTCAGATACAAACGGCTGTGTAATTTTAAAAAATATATCTCCCTATCTATTGTCTATTATTTTAATCACAAATGATTCTCCATCATTTGTTTTACATAGTTAATTTAAAAGTAAATTGAATTCTACCTCATTCCGGTTTCAAACATATTTAACCTTTACAGTACATTTGGAAAGTACGTCGGAAGTGTGAGTTTCAGTTGCATCTGTTAGAGCCATTTCCGGTTCGGTCAGGTGATGTCTAGGTGACATCACGTGACCTGCAGCATATTGAGCAAAAAATATTATATTTAAGACTGTCTCCACAATTCGAATGTTCTAAATTTTACTTGTACTAAATTAAATCAATTGATTTCAACGAGTTGAACAAGCATTATCTGAAATATTTCATATATACTTTACGCATCATCAAAAATTAATGTCTACATTTTATTCAGTACCATTACTAGTCACATGTATTATAATGAACACTTGAAAAATGCCACTATTTGAATGGTATCTTTTTATTAGTTCTAGGTAATTTGTAATAAAATAGTGATGTGTAACGTATAATCAAACATTGAAATTAACTATTGTAACACACGTTTTACTTCAAGAGGAATTCGTTACAACGGAATAAAGTTGAAAGGACACCTTTATGATTTTGTTTGGAGTAGATGTACATTCTAAAGTACCCAATATGTGCAGGATAAACGTATTTTTAACTATAATTTATATTGAGAGCAATACGCATTTAATATTTGAGTCCTGAAAGTAATTTTTTTCTTGGTAATATTTCGTTGTTGATACTTGTAATCATTTCTTTTAAAGAAATTGTTTCTTATCATCTGAGTTATCCAGATCATTGAGTACATTTGAAGATCACATTAAATCTGTAGAAGCATCCCATACATTTTCCCATTAGGCTGGTATTATCTTTACATGAGAAACACATCGTTCTTTCAAATAACCTTGAATAAATACAAAGGAATGTCTTTTACTGTAGAAAGCAATGGGATTCCATCCTTTGTTCTCATTAACAACACTTTCACACTGTCCATTAATTCTCCAGGAAATTACAACATTACGTACCTCTGCCATGATATGATACACTTAAGAACAGGAAGAAAAAACGTGACACGCATTACAATTATCAATGAGGGAAAGTTGTAGAGGCTCTAATTTTTTATCACTTTATACCCCAACATCAGCGTTGCTAAACACATCAAATGGATTACATGACTGTGCTGTAGACCTTTTAGTTGTTAATAAATACTGTATATTTTATATTTTAAGTGTAAGGTTATTGTCGATTGTGGTGCACGAGTCCTATTTTGTTATAAACGTAATTCCTTACAGTACATATAACTATTTTTATGCAGTTTTGCTTCAGACACATTCAGAAAAACTTTATTGGAAACTCCATGAAACGCAAAACAGATTAGGAGTACGAGAGGTCAAGGACTGCGCGTGATTTTTCCTTTCTCGTTCTTGTATTCTCACCTCCTACACATATTTGCATGCATTACGTTATTTCTCATGCCGCAAGACCGGTCGGGAGCCTAGAGGTTGTCCCAGCTGGGGTAGTGTCCTGCTGGTGGGAGATACCTCGTTTGTGGAACGCACCCGCACGCCAGCGTGTGGGTCGGCGCCGGATCTTGCCTTCCCGTAGGAGGAAATCACCGCCCTCTCCCGCAATACAAAAATCTTGCTACGAGTCTAATGACCTTAGCCGTTGAAGCGCCCGGATTCACTAATCAATTAATGAATCTGGCGATCAATCCTGCAAAAATATTTTATTGTCCGTTTCTTTGACAAAAAATGCGGCAGGATTCAAATGGTAATAGTTGAAGAAAATATTGTATTTCTAAAAGTCAAGTTTTCAGCTTCGTGTCAGAAGAAAGTGCATTTTTGTAAAGGTAAAGAATGACCCAAACTTTCCAGCAATTTACTGTGGATTATTTTTTTTTTGGATGTATTAATAGAGAGTGGCATGTAATAATATGATTAAACAAGTATTTTCAATAGATAAACGTTAAAAGAAGTATTGTCACTTGTTTGTTGTTTATCACCTTGCACTTGTGTGCTATATGGACAACACGAATGCGGCAATTGCCTTCAACAAGCTCACGCGGTGCTTGAATATTGCTTTCATTGACGCTGGTGGCATTCATGCGATTCAATGACGCTGTTTATGTCATTCATTTTCCGTTTTATCACGAGCATTTCGACACTTTTGGTCCCAATGGAATACATGGCTTTTACTTAGAGAAGCATGACCAAACTATGCTCCGACTCTCTTGAAAGTTTCATTCAGTTTCACACCTTCGATGGCAAGAAACCAAATAATTAGTCATTGCGCAACAGACAATGATACGTTCTGTTCATTCTCGTGGTACTGCAATGGCAAACGTATGTGGGCCATGTGCATGGCTCCCTCTTCTCCTGTTCTCTATTCTCTCGTCCCAGATTCCCGTGAACACAGCGCTGAGCACAGAAATACGCGAGACAAATAAACGAGACTTCGGTTTATATTTGAATGACTCTCGTACAATATATCAAATTGGTCAGAACAAATTCTTCCTGACTAAAACTCACATCATTTTCCCCTGGAACAATAGTATATTGCGTATTTGTTCTGATTTCTTTAGTGTTTTTTTGCGCTTGATAAATGAAATAGAAGAGGGTCCCATGACCGGCTGTATTTGCTGCTGTATTTTGACTGATCAGCACCCTATAACATTTTCGAGGGGAAATTTCAAGCGCGTAGAAAAGTTCTCGGATTTTTCCTTCCTCTTCCTTGTCCTATCCTCTCCTCTTGCACACTTACTTAGATGCACCACACTACCACAAGATGTGGGAGACCAGTCGAGAGCTCCGAGCTTGTCCCGGCTGGGTCGGAGCCCCGCTGGTGAGAGATACCTGGTTGGGGAAAACCCCGCTAGTCAGCGGTAGGTCGAGACCGGATTCCGCCATACAACGCGTAAAGACCGCCGCCACCTCCCAAGCTAGAAAAATGCACTACACGCGCAGGACTAATGACCATAGTAGTTGACGTGCTCAGAATCACTAACAATCAATCAATCATTCCATTACAATGAAATGATTGTCGCTCTTCTTTATGCTGTTTTTCCAAACGTTTATATTTATTAAATATTTTATCTACCACGGCCCAACATCTTTGAAACAATGCGAGTTAGAGTCTAGAAATAAATTTGAGCTTTCTTCTCAACCGAATTTCGTGCCTTTCCTTCAAATGAAAGATTTTGGGCATGAAGTGGCGGTTGAGCGTTTCTGAAAACACGAAATTTTGAATTCGTTTTCTCAGAAAACAATTGGGTTTTCGATAAACTTTATTCGACATAATTTAAAGCACATGTACTCTTAAAGACAATAATGTGAACAAATCGCCGCTAATGCAAAAAATATCAATGTGAGAGATAACTCAATAAAATTAAATGTTTGTAATTTTTGAAAAACAAAAGAATAGAGCAAACTGATGTTCGTGTCATCTCATAGAATACATATAGCACTATCCTTTCGAAAAGTTTAAAGAAAACTTGGATCCATTTTTAAGAAAACTTTGTTTTTGTAAGTTTTTTAAATTGCATATATTGCACGCAATATTGCGCAAAAACTACTGAAATTTTCAATAAATGTACCTGATCGTATTGAAATAACTAAATATGAAGAACAAGTTTATTTTAAAGGAAAAGTCTATATCTTCAATTTTGTTGTTGTAGGAAGACGCCGAAAAAATTCAAACTTTTGGAATTTTAAAACATTTAGAGTAAACACTGAAAACCGAATCTATGCCATTTCCTTAGTGTATTTTACTCTATTTCTAAAAGAAATTTAAAGAAAAAATTTGGAGCCGTTTGTGAGAAAATTTTGAAAATGCTCCAGGAGCTTTATGTGAAGTACCCCCAGATTCTACGGAAAGTTTTTCAGAATCTCAAAGTTTGGACTCTTGTCAAATCAACAGGGGTTTACACAATGATGAGAAGGGATTTTCGAACTCAAGAAAACGTTTGCAAATCTTCTCCCTCATTCTTCTCATACAGTTTTTACTTTTTTGACTAAATAATAATTAAAATAAATTGGAAAAAATCCTACGTTTGGTTTAGGTACTAGTGGTGTTCGCAGACGGACGGACAGACTGACAGACAGAGCGATGGACAGACTTTTGCCGTCAATTGGGTTTTCGATATGAAGGACAGCAATTCTGGCTGCACCACGTGTTAGAGTGTTTTTTCTTCATTTCAGGGCTTGGCAATGAATTTTTTTCTGCCGAAAATCTGCTGTTTTCTCTGTATCTGCTCATATACGTACGAAAAAGTAAAAAGTCTAATCGGCATTTGTGTTCAGCCGTACGCTATCAAAATTTGTCACAAGTGATTCTTTTTTTTTACTTTCCAATATTTATACATGTTGTATTTATACACATGTGCACACACACGATTTGTCAGATTTTCTAATATTTCATCCAAAACAAGCTCAATTCCTTCCATTTGACACGTTTCTTTAACCTCTAAACCACTATAGTTATCTAATGTACATAATGCATAGCACACTAAAATGGACCATGTTCAGAAGCTATACGGCGTCATTAAATGTATGCCTCGAATGGTAAAGATGTGATTGAATTTCTCAAAATTTAAATTAAAAAGATTGAACGTAACAAGTAGATAACGGGATATAATTACACTCGTGGTAAATAAGAAAACTAGGTCCTATTAACGCTTATTTTCTTGAACATACCACTCACTATGCACTGGTTTCGTTTTACCTCTTTCGTTCTACCTCGTCGTACCTCTTTATCAAGTAGTTTCATTTAGTTAACTAAATATGCTCATTAATTACACGAGAGTTCGTTGATTATCAATATGTTTATAGCATACGTGCAATTAAAACTTAATCGTGCAGTCGTCCACAACAGCCAATCAGAGTTAAGAGAACTGATCACAACCGTTTAATTATGTGTCTAAGAGGCAGGCGTTACCAGAAAGCTATGAAATCTGAACAAAAATGTTCACCATATATTAAGTATATCAAAAACATAATCAATAAACGAGTCAAAGAAACTTATATAATAAATATTGCTACTTCTTAGACAATCATGATAATAATTTGTAGTACAATAAGTTAAACTATTACCCTACTCGTTCTTGGCGTCAAACATCCTAACATAGATGTCGCTTTATATTGCACAGATATGTTTACTTCACCTATTTGAACGTGACGGCCCAGAGAGAACAGTTGTTTTGGCAAAACTCAATAATTGTTTTACAAAATCAAGTCAATTGTGTGTAATTTAAAACATCAAAATATTTTTCAAATCAAATTATTTAAAAAAATATCATTTACGTTTTTAATATAAACAAGTATGATAATAAACATGTTGTTTTGACATTAGCTGACTAATGCAACAACATAAAATATTTAACAAGAATCAATGTGGCTTGTAAAATATTTGGTCTTTGCTCTTATAAATTAAAAAGATGTAATCGTCAGTTCTATTTAGCCAAAAATTTGTTTTGTATTTTCTTTATGTGTAGCAGAAGCATTGCACAAAATGAAACAAGCATATGATAGGGATGGATGAATTACTGATGTATATAATAGCAAGCCGCAGTCTACGCATAATTTTGAATGATGATTTAATAAAGGATATAACATTGGGTTTTTATGATTAAATTTTGTCCATTTCACTTGGTTTTGTATTGCAGTTTGTAAAGTATTTCTAGAATTAGAATATTTTTGTGAGTTGAAAATAAAAGTGTCATCAGCATAAAGAGAAAGTGTAGTAAAACGCGAAGAATGAACATCAGACCTACATATTCTTTCTAGATACCGTTCTTGGTACCTATGTGTTTAATTATTCTCTTGAATTTACTATACCAAAATTCACATTTCACCCGACTGTTACCCGAAGTTTATCCCAATATCACCTCCCCGTCATGATAACATTTTATATGTGACGGTCTGATAGGCCGTCTATACAGATACTCGGTAGCGAAATATTTACTTAAACTAGTTATTTTATTTCCTTTTTACATGTAATTAGAATCTCTCTTGTTGTTACTCAGAAATAACAATACTTACTTCAGTTACAACACATCTATATGTATTACTCTGTAAGCATATATATTCATTCAAATATTATGCTGGAAACAACAATAATATTTTTTATAAACACATGTCCTCACATAAATTTTCCTATTCTCATTATCTAATTCTCGCTATAAATTCCTCCCTCTTTGCATGCATGGCCAAATAGCCCCTAATTATTAATTTAGAAATTTTACTTTAATACGACACTTGGTCCTCCTACAATGGCAAATACAAATAACAATACATGTTCCCCGTTTTGTTACTTGCCTTTCGGAGATCCACAGAAATCGTCCTGCTTCCATTCAGCCTCTATTTCCAAAAGAATTCGGTCCCCTCCCATAGTGTTTGCGTTCTCCACACACGTGATTACATTTCATTTCTAATCGTACATTTACTACCTTAAAACATCGCCTTTACAAACTAAAAATTCAGTGTAATTCTTCCCGCAACCACATAGCTTTCCGTTCTGCATCGGACACACCGTGTCCAAACATCTTCTGCCCGGTTTTCTCATCTGTCTCTCATCTGCGCGACATGATACTCAAACTCGTCTCGTCTTCGTTCCCTCGATGCGCGACGATCCTTCGATTCTTCTCATACAATCTATTGATTGGTCACACTCAGAGGGACATATTATCTGTTTATTCTTTGGTTTCCTGCTCGTAGTAACTTCTTAATTTATTTTCTGCCCAAGGAATTTGCTTACGTGTCCTTTCACTGCATTATTAGTTAACATATTACGTATTTTCCGCACTATCAATTGTGTTGTCCTTTCCTTGTATTGTTTCCAAAATAAAGCTCACCGCGGCTTCTTTTCTATATCCTATTTCTATATTGTTACTCTGTTCCATATTTATAATTACGTAAATTTATTACTTCTATTTAATTACCCTTGTTATATCCCCTCTCAATATGTGAAAAAGCAAAGGAGAGACTGTGGATCGTTCAGGTATCCTTGATTCTATCGGTCGTTGTGAAGAGAGAGATGTTTGAATTTTAACAGCAAGAAGGTGGTCAGTAAGAACGTTTGTTAATATATTGAATATATATAATGATGTACAAATATCTTGTAGTTGTAGTTTGTAGAGAAGAACTTGAAGCCAGAGCTTATCAAATGCTTTAGAAATGTCAAGAATATACCAATAGGTGTTTTTTGACATGAAAAACATTTTCAATGAATTCCGCAGACCTAAGTGTTAAGTCCGTAACCCTCACCAGTTGGTGAGTTGTTGAGCAGTAAGATCTGAAGTCAAATTGATACCAGTAGTGTGTACGAGCTTGTTCTGAGAGAATAGACTGGTACCCTTTTCCAATTTCATTTAGAAATGTAAACATTTAGACATTACATATTAATATTATACATTATTATTTGTAATTAGTATCTAATTTTAATATTGTTAATGAATTATTACAACTAATATAACTAAGAAAATATAGTAATAGTAATTATTAAAAACATAAGAATCGATTGATTGATCGTTAGTGATTCCGAACTGCATTTCTCCCTCGGGAGGTGGAGGTGGCTTTTTCGACGGTGAAATTCCCGAACTGGATGGGGAGATATGGCCCAACCTACCTTGGTTAGCGGTTTTTCCCCGAACCAGATACCTCCCACCAGTAGGGCACCGCTCCAGCTCTAACTCCCGAACGGTTTCGCAGCATATATGGTAGTGTAGTGCATGCTAGTGTAAGAAAGGGGTGAAGATAGGACAAGGAAGAGGTAGGAAAGATTGCGTGCAGTACGTGGCCCGTTTGTTAGGGTAGTGCTCGGGCATTCTCCTGGTGTTGATCGTCGATACCACAAAAAGTACCGATCAGAGCAACCGGACGCTAGAATTCTCCACCAGACAGCGAGTGAATCCGACCCAGCTCTCAAGCTTGTAGGTCGAAAATCCTGTCACCGTCGGAACTCGTACCTAGGACCTCCCGATCAGAGGTACTATAGTAACATCAGATGAGAGTCACCTCTCCCGGTAAAACATGAGAAGTAACATTTGGTACATGAAAAAATATGGGTTCGTAGGCATCCGCGGCCGGAGTCAATGCATTCTTGGCTATCAGGGATGAGCCGCGTCTCAGACTATTGTACTGACGTTTCGGCCATCTTTCTGTGTCCTTCTTCAGCAACTTTCAATTCTTCTAAATACATTATTCGTTTCAATTTTTGTTTCATGATTGTATATACATTTTAGATTTGTCTGATGACTGATAGATATTGAATTCTTCTAAACAAATGGCTTGACAACGTTAGTCACTGAAAAATCGTTAGGTCAAATTGCAAGATATTAGGTTGTGGCGAGTTCTTGCACCATATTTCAAGTCTTTTAACGATAATAATAAAAATTGATTAAACTTAATAATGTTGAACTTAGTGATGCTAAACTTAGTATAATTATGAAGTGAAAAAAAATCCGTGTTTAATTTTTAAGCTCACCTTGGGTGTTAAAGTTAAAATTCCTTAAAGAGACCTTCGGTTTTAAAATTTCCTTGGGTGTTACAGTTATTTTAACATCTAAAGGATTGAATTGAATTGAATTTGCCTTATTTTACGTGGCGAGACTCGGGCCATCAGGCCCGCTCTTCGTGAATTCGATCAAGTAATTAATTAAAACAACTATGGAGAGAAACGGATGGTATTTTTCTTGGGCGATGAAGAGGAGTATTGAACTTTTAGACTCAAGGCCGTCTATTTTAGGGTTGAGGATATCCTTTTACAATTGAAGTAATCTAACGAAATGTGGAACAAGACCGTGATTACTTCCTCTCGAAGCAGAAGGCGTAAGGATTTTTTCGCCCTTAAAAATCCACGGTTTCGATCGGGTTTGAACCCGCCAACTTGGGTTCAGTCCAGTACGCTAACCGTTACACCATCGCCGCCCAAAGGATGTCAATTCAAAAACTTCCGGTGCATAAAGAATCACTTTCGTACCATAAAAATGGTTGTGACCTGATCACTTTAGCTGCATGAAAATATAGTAGTAATAAACAGCTTTGCCCGAACCCGCATCATGCGGAGGCAGCCGCCCGCTTTTCCTCTCCGACGCAGTCGCGGAAGAGCGCGCGCGCTGCGACCTACTCCCCTCCCCCTCCCCCTCACCCCTCACCGGCCTCACGCGCCATCCGGAGCGGCCACGAGCCGCAAGATTCGCTCCGCTGCCCTGATGCGAATCTGGCAAATGGAACACAATATAACACGAAACAACAATGCGTTGAGAAAAGAAGAGGATGTGAAGTCCTCGAAATATGGACTGTGAGATGTTACCTCAAGTAAGCTTATCGTTGGCGGCGCTTGATATGTGAATGAACTACATGACTGAAAAAAAATGTGAAGTGGAAAGTTATTTTATGAAAGAAATTTGAAGTGTAGAGATGAAGTGTAGTTCATGGAGAAAAGTGTTAGGATTGAAGTACATACATCGTAAATATTGTTGTTGTAAGCTGTTTGCACGAAACAGGAAAATTGTCGAGTTTCAATGATGAAAGATGTCGTAAGGAAGAGTAGTCACGTGAGTTCCATTACATTGTTACGAAATGGATTAATCGCTGGGACTCTTGCAACGTCTTTTGGCATTATCCATTTTCCCCAAATTTAATAAGAAATTCACACCACTTCACATTAGATTTCTATCTTTATAACCCGGAAAATGATATTTCTACGAGGAACGTTCCAGTCGGTTTCAACCCGCCCCAGGAAGTGGCAGGTTGCACGCAACGAGTGTGGAGGTATCGGAACAGCTTGCGTTGGCCCATGCAACATTTCTCGCGTTTCTTAAATAATCTAATCAGAACCTTCCCTGGGCGTATGACACACAAATCGATAATACTTGTCTGATTTCTCCTTGCTTAATTGCCATCATACCGTCTGGAAAGAATTCAGAATTGCGTGATCAAGGCCGTGGTAGAAAATGGACAAGCATTGGCTGTCACGTATCCAATGGCCAGAGTTTGCGGTTTTCCACCGGGCGCCATACGCCGCCTGCGTTCTTTGTGCTCGCAATGCCAGCGGGCGAGTGTCGCAAGCGACGCGCTGCTTTCTTCATTGCGACGCCCGAAATTGCCGCTCCGATGCCTGCAACGAGATCGTCCTCCACGGGCAATTTCTGCGCAAGCACTGCATCCCTGGCGCAACTCCGCCTCAGGATTCTAATGGTCGCCTTTGTATCGTCCAGGCTGCAAGTTACAGCACGATGCGGATGCCTCCCTTAACCGGAGCAGATTATCGGCAGCGATATCGTTACGGGTGAACTGCGAGTGAATGTGCATGAACGACTACGTAACAGGCTGCCCTGAAAGCAGGAACCCCGATTAGATTGGACTGCAAGTGCACCGATAAACGCGCGATCTGGATTCGACATTCAGCATTCAATTTCCTAATGATTTTATAAAATGTTCTCAGGCTAGAGAATACTTCTTGTTGCAGTTGTGATATTTTTGCCTTGTGCCTTAATAATTGTACTGCATCATAATACTAGTTTTTGGGCAACCTAAACTATATAACACTATCACAAATTTGTATTGCCTTTGTAACAGAAAGCACGGGTGTGATAAAAAGAGGAATGACCGTAAGAAAACAATAAATAGTAGAAAATTCAACAGTTGAAGTAAATTGTCACAAAATAACATGTAATATCACACAGCTAATTATTTATTATAACCCGATAATGAATAATAATTTCTTACAGTCTAAATAACAAGAAACAAGAATTTAGAATTAAATAATTTGAAAACGAATTAGATAAAACGGAATAAACTCTGAAGGGGGTGTTCCGCGGCGCAGAGCAGGGACGAAAAGCGGGAAATAAGCGGAAGATGATATGCAAATCAGCGAGAGAAGAAAGTCAGCATCAGAGATGATACTTTCTCGCAGAGCATCCAAGCGGCAGAGCTGGGAGTTGGGGGCCGATGCCGGCAACAAGGAACTTCCTAGCCACCCCGGTCCGCCCCGCTGGCGCGTGGCTTGCGGCTGGGGGGGGAGGCGGGAAATAAGGCGGTCGCGAGTTAGGGCTGCAGCGTTCCGGAGGGCGGTTGAGGAGGCGCCACGGTCCTCTCGCATTGGCTCAGGCCATTATTCTCGAATCAACGCTCGGCTGTTGCAGGCATGGGAGAGATGGTGTAGTTATTAATAAAACAAAACAGAAAAAACAGTTTTTCATGAATTCTAGGCTATCTGGGATGAGTCGCGTCTCGATCAATTTTACTGACATTTCGGCCATCTTGTTGTGACCTTCTTCAGAGCTATACTGCAATATTCTGCTCTGAATGTTTCGGCTTTCTAATAGTAGAACGGAATATTAATTTTCAGAATATTAAAAAACAACAAAACCTCAACCTAAATGGCAAATATTTTCACAGAAAACAATTGGGTTTTCAAAAAACTGCATTTGAAGTACTTTAAGTCACAAATACAACAGTGTTTACAAATATCTAGAAATATAGATATCAACGGCATGAAAGAACTTTAAAAAATTGAGTAATTTGCCGCAAGTATCAACATTAACGACACTAGAGACAAGTCAAAAAATTAAATATTTGTGAGTTTTGAAAAAAAAGAGAATAGAGGAATGACAACTTGAGTTTATGTCATCTTATAGAGTACATTTAGCACAATTCTTACCAAAAGTTCAAAGACAAAATATGGAACCGTTTTTGAGGAAATCCTGGTTTTGTAATTTTTAAAACATGCACATATTGCACGCAATATTGTTAGAAAACTACTATAATTTTCAAAACAATGTACATTACTTTATTGAAAGAACTAATTATAAGCAACAAATTTCATTTAAAGGAAGAATCTCCATCTTTATATTTGCAGTTCTAGGAAGACACTGAAAAGAATTCATACTTATGACATTTTCGAAAGCTCAGAATTAGTCGTGAAAACGGATGTATGCCACTTTTATAACTATATATTACTCTATTCTTACGTGAAATTTAAAGAAAAATTGGCCGCAGATATTCATGTAAAGTACCCCCAAATTTTGAAGAATTTTTTCAAAATTCAAATTTTTGACTCGAGCTAGATGGATAGGGGTTTCATCAATTTGAAAAATATCATACGCATGGTTTAGACGCTTTAAAAGCAACACTTTCGTTATCAGGGGACCCAAAAACTTGTATTTCCGTTGAAATCTCGAAATCGATTTTCCGCAGCAATACATAATTTTCCCTATACTACGTATATTACTCCATACATACGTACGTATACGGGAAAGTAAAAAGCATTGTAGTACAAGGAAGTTAAAGATGCCTCAATCATAGAAGAGGGAAGGCAGAACACGAACGGTTCCTATTGAAGTAAAGCTCAAATTCTGGAAGGTAAATATATAGTAATGGAAAAGAAGATCTCAAGGAAGGAGTATGAGTAATAAGATACTTTCATTGGATTTCATATGGGGTAGGATTTTACACCTCACTGAAGCACGCAAACCTCCCCGCCCGCACGGTCAGTGCTACGACAAGACGGGGTTCCAAGGGGAATGTTTTTTTTTTTCAAACTGAAAAAGAAGCCTCTCGATGCAGCCTCACACCAAGTGCTGCGATTTTGACAAAAATCATTAATTTTTCGGGGTACTTTAGGAGAAGCCGCTGGAACATTTTCATATGTCTTCAAAAATGGTTCCAATTTTTTTCTTCACATTTCTTGTTAGTATAAAGTGAAATACACTTATAGAGATGCCATTGATGAGGTTCTCGCTTTTATCTCTGACTTTTTGAAAATTGCAAAATAATGAATAATTTTCGGCGTCTTCTGACACCTACAAAATTGAAGACATAGATTTTTCCCTCTCATGAAAGTGGTTTTCCTTTATAACCTCTTCTAATAAAGTCTGTAAGTTTTTTTGGAGTCCCCGTGCAATTTTGGGTAAAATATGCGTAATAATAAAAAACAACAACAAGATTTTCTCAAAAATATCTGCTTTATTCTTCCCGTATACGTACGTATATATGGAGTAATTAACGTAGAATAGGTAAAGTTACGTCCAAATAGATTTAGAGATTCCAACAGATATACACGTTTGAGGGACACCTGATACCGAAAAGTGGTTCCTTTTAAAACGTCTGTCTGTCCGCGTGTGAATACTAGAAGCCCCTATACCATGCGTAGAGTTTATTAGGGGGACTTTACATGAAGCCCTCCGAACATTTTCAACATTTTACAAAAACGGCTGCAAATTTTTTAAACGTCTTGTAAGAATAGAGTAAAATACACCTATAAAAGTGGCATTTGTTCGATTTTCACGTATAATATTCAATTTTCGAAAATTGCAAAAGTTTGAATTTTTCGGCGTCTTACTTCAACAACACTGAAGATAGATATTTTTCCTTTAAATGAATTTTGTTGTTTGTAATAAGTTCTTTCAATAAGGTCATTGTTGAATTAATTAATTAAAATGTTTTGAAAATTTTTGTGGTTCTCGAGCAATATTGCGAACAATATATTTTTCTTAAGTACATTCAAAAAAATTAAAACACAACAAGATTTTCTCAAAAACGGTTTAATACTTTTTCTCTAAACTTTTGGTAGGGAGAGAGCTAAATTTGTTCTATGAGATACTCCATATTGCTGTGTACTTTTTTGTTTTTTAATTACAAAAATGTAATTTTTGTGCCTTGTCTCTCATGTCCTTAATAAGCATATTGTCAGCAATTTGTTGACATTATTGTATTTGTGCTTTAAATAATATAATATAAATTTTCTGGAACCGTTTTCTGTGAAAACTAACTAAAAATTCCGCATTTTCAGAAAGGTACAAATGCCATTTTCTCAAAAACGGCTTCAAACTTTTCGAATAAATAGTGCTAATTGTACTCTCTAATGGGACGTAAAGTTAATTTCGAGTTTTTTTGTCTTTTCAAAAATTATGCGAACGTAATTCATTTTTAAGATTTCTCATGCGGTTAATATGCACATTTCCAGCAATTTGTGAACAGTACTGTATTTGTGAGTTTTAGTACTTAAAATAAATTCAAATTAAGTTTTTCCAAAACTCAAAAGTGAAAAATAACTTCAAAATTTAAATGTACTGTGGCGCTTAAATGTCATTTTCTTAAGAATGGCTCCAAATGTTTCACAAAAATTGCCATTTAGGACGTTTTTTCTATTTTTTAATTTTCTTAATATAATATTTCCGTTCTTCTATTATTATTGTTATTAATTATTACTGTTGTTGTTCCTCTACTTCACGACTAAAGATATTATGAGTTAACTAAGTATAGAATCTACTCCAGGTTGTAACCCGCTTCCTAAGAAGCAGGTCTAGGGAATGTCGGTGTCTCTACAATTCTTTGAACTAAATGTGGGCTGTTTCAAATAATGTCCAGCACTTCGCATCCCTTTGAATGGCGCAGGTGTTTAGCCAAGTTCTTACACAAATTTTGCGGGACAAATGCCAGAGCTCCGACAGCTACCAACAGTACAACCTGTGCACTTACGCCCCACATTTGGCTCCTTGGTTACGACGTTTTGATCGCATGGCACTGCAACATCTACAAGTAGTTGCGTTTTTCACCAAATACCAGAAAGACATATCCGGTTTATTTGCCGCTATCGTGCGATCAGTTTTTAATTGCTTGATCGTACAATATAGTACAAAGTCCAATAGACGTATTCGGTTTTATTGAGTGTTCGTACTACTTAGAGCATGTATCAGGAACTTCGAGAACAGTATATCTGCCAGGGGAGGTACCTACAGTGTCTTTTCTAGTATTTGGTCTTCGCTATAACTGGACGTTCCTCGCAAATGCGGCAATTATAATCTTGAGAGGTTTTGAGAAACGCTTTACTAAAGTGTCGTGATTTCAACGCTTCATCTTGGGCATCTATTCAACTGCTTCCGACTCTGACTTCATTCTCCCCTTCTAAGCCTCACAAATGATTGATCTTTGTTAATCTATACCTTGTCCATTGTTTTTAGATATTGTTTATAATAATTATTATAATTATTATAATTATTATTATTATTGATAATGTTATTTGAGAATTATCACACGACACAACAACCATACATATGAGGTTTTCTGTCTAAACATTGGCACATTTCTCTGCAATATTACAATACGTTCTCTATTCTAGGTAAAATAGGATATCCAGGGTAACAAAAAGTCACCGGGTTAAAACAGATAAAACTACTGACATTACACGAATGCGTGCTTTATAATAGGCCCTCACTTGCTTTATCGGTCATTGCTCTCCACTTTTCCTAAACAAGGGCAGAGCAGAATAAAATGCTGAATAATTTAGCGAGCAAGATAAGCTTAAACACAGAGTTAATCTAGCTCGGAATGTGGTCATTAAGGTCGGCAAACACACACGAGATAAAAAAACCCTGAAGCGTGCTCACGTTCTTCAAAAATCTTGCCAGAGAGCGAAGTTAAAAGTATAATACTTTACATAACCTATTATTTTAATGATAAATTGTGACTTGTCCCCACAGAGTTTTACTATCTCGCTACTGCTTACGCAGTAAAGAGAAAAAATGTAATGCTGGGGGAAAAACGGATAATTTCTTTATCGACAGAAAAACTCTTATTCCCAGATAGTGGTAATTGAAAAGTGAATAAATCCAATTTCTAAATTTAGAAAACTCCTCCAGCCAAAATCCATTATGTGTAAGTCCTTGATACGTAAAATGGATTGATGGCAAAAGTCTGTCATTCCGTCCATCCGTCTGCGTATCTGTAAACAGTGCAAGCTGCTAAATCGTTCAGATAATTTTCTCCAAAATGTATATTCCTCATTCGATCTGACTGAGGTCAAGATCCCTTGAATTTTAATCCAGTACTTTACATTAACCCCTAGGGTCATTTTCAAAATTTCCAAAAAAAACGACACACAGTTTTTTAATTAAATTTTGTTGCTGGATAGTAAGAATTTAAGAATTACAACATTTAAGAATGTTGTGGAAGGATATTTAATTTTTTGAATGAAATGTGGTGTCTTCTTTCTAAACCCAACTTTTCTACCTTTGGTAAAAAAATGAGATAATGGTTTCAATAGTGGTCCGTTGCAGTTATGCGTCGTTCTATAAAATGATTTGTAACAAAACGCGTTTTTGTTCACTCCAGAGGGCTCCTTAATAATGTGTTAATATCAGAACGCGTTCTTTCCATAATATTAATTTCGTTACAAAGACGATTTTTCCAATCCATCAATCATAGATCCGTGCGTCACTTCGTTTTGGCGCCGTATTATATCAAGATTAAATTTATCGTTCTATAGGAAACTAACTGTCCTAAGCATTGACCAAGTTGATACGACAATGATGAGTATTATGAAAGTTAGCAGTTACGGGTTGCTGATATTCATATTTGATGAAAAATGCCACATTAAATATTGAACTCAATAGGAAAAAATTAATACTCTTGTAAAAATATTTAATGAACACAAGTTTCTTTTCACAAAAAAATACTTTTTCATCAAAAATACAAAAAAAATATTTCAATTAAATTTCAAAATAAGACTTTTTCAAATTTTTAGCTCAACTTCCTTCATGAGGACTACATTTTCTTGAATTATCTTATAATATTGTATTGCTTTGACTAGGCAGGCATTAATCCCAATCATATTTGCAGCAAAATGTTTTAAAAAAATATATAATTTCTAGTATAAAAAACTCATGAAACTAGACCCCTCAAATTATTTTTAGACAACCAACTTTTTAAAACAAGTCATGAAATTTTTTTTAATGTGTAGTTTGGAGTAATTTTGCACATTCTAATATCCCACACTTCAATTACTAGCCTTCAGGAAATACCTGATTGGAATGCGACAATTGCATTCCGCCCCATGAGACGGCGGCTCTAGGTCTCTGAATTCTGACTCACCGGTGGAACATGATTTAATTGCATAAAACGCAGTTTTAATTGCCGAAGTTATCTTGATTTTTTCATGAAAATATTTAGTATTCGCACTAATGTAAAACATGGCTCCATCGTTTTTATTAAATTTTGTTGTTGGATAGTGCGAAGGATGTTTAAGAGAATGGTGCAGGTATCGTGAAAAACTAATTTCACAAAAATTGCAAAAAATCAAATTATTTTCGACCTCTTCGTAAAATTACGAAATTACATGAAATTCCGAAAAGAGAGATTTTTCCCATAATTAAAACTGATTAGTTTCGAGTAATTTTGCGTGAAAGTATGGGCGAGAAAGTACGTACTGTTTTAGTACCATTACCGCTACATTACATAATTTTTTTCTCTACTGCATAAGTGGTAGCTAGAAAGTAAAACTACCAGTATTATGTTTTTCTCACTACCTCTACAAAAATAGAGAGAAAAATATGGAATGCGGCGCGAAAAAACAGCTAGATTTCGGCTGAAAAACTCTTATTTCAGGGTACTGGCAACAAAGAAGTGGATAATTCCTGATGTTAAATTTAGAAAAAAATCTTCATAACATTCGATGAAGTCCATGTTTTGTGGGTTCTTGTTACCGAAAAATCTATTGACGGCGAAATGTCTGTCCGTCTGTCCGACCGTCTGTCTGAGGCCATTCCACGTCAAATCGCTCACTCATAAAACATCATTTTTTTAGCAACTTGAAGCTTTTTTTTTATGAGATCTAGGGTTGACACGTATTTTTGTTTTTTCTAATCCCATACTTTCAGAAAAATTGTTATTTTTTCGAGGAATAATGCGCGCGTTAATGTTTAATTTTTTGCACATATATCTTTCATTCAGAAAAACAAGATTACACAAAATTCAACTTAAAAGATGTACTTTCATATAATATATATAATTTTTATAGACATATTGTTTAAATATTTAAAGTATATATTAATTTTCAAAATGCAATATTTTACATTTGACCGAAGTCTATATTCATTGTAAAAATATTGGTGTATTTATACACTCATTTTGTATAGAACTGCCAAATTTCAAAGAACGACACACATAAATTACTTTTTTTACTTTCCCGTATACGTAGTGCAGGGAAATTTATTTAAGGCTGCGAAAAATAGATTTAGAGATTTCAACGGAAACACGTTTTGGTATCCCCTGATGCCGAAAAAGTGTTGTTTTTTTTAGGTCGATCTGTTTGCCTGTGCGTCTGAAAACACCACTAACGCCTAAACCATACGTAGGATATTTTTTTCCGAATTGAAGAAACCCGTCCAGCTGGCTTGAGTGAAATCTTTAAGATTTTTCAAAAAAAGTATTTTTTTTAAATGTTTTAAATTTCTTTACATGAAGCTTCCTAGACATTTTCTAACTTTTTCAAAGGTGGTCCTAAATCCCTTCTTTAAATTCCTTGTAAGAATGGGGTAAACTTCACTTATAAAGGTGTCGTAGATCAGATTTTGAGGTTCAACTCTGAATTATCAAAAGTTTTAAGCAAATTAAAATTTTGAAATTATTGAAAAATCAATGTTAAACCTGAAAATCGGACCTATGTCTACCTTATAAGTGTATTTTACTCTATTTTTACAAGAAATTTCAAGAAAATAATTGTAGTAATTTTTGAGAAAATTTTTGAAATTTTCCGGGGGCTAAATGTAAAGAACACCCAATTTTAAAGATTTTCAAAATCTGAAAGATTCCACTCGAACTGCAGTAAATTAATATCTTAGCTAAACTGCATCCTTTTGTGCTACACTTCAGACAAAACAAAAAAATTAAAAATAAAAAAATAAAAATCTGGATGCCTGAAACCCGACATAAATTTAATTCATCCTTTTCAGTGTTAACAGACATATTTTTCAGATGGGGGCAATGCCTACAATTACAAAACAATGAGAGTGTTATGTTGCTACAAAGATGTCTTCAATGTGAGTGTTGAATGGCATTTCTTCGCTTCGCAACGTCTTATGGAAAGGGACCTTGCAAAGTAGTGAGGAGGGGGAGGCAAGTATAATATTCTCAATAAAAGCTAGCCTTCAATGTTGACTTGAACATATTAATTTACCCAGGAATGTATTTTAATTGTCTGATGGTAATGTGAAGTACACTACCTTTTTATTTTTCAGCAACGCTGAAATACAAAAAAAAGGAGTATTGCAACAATGATATAAAAAAATAGAAAGCACAAAAAACAACATTGTTGTGTTTATTTACAAAAATATTAATTAACAGTATTCTCTGTAAAGTGAAGTAAAAGAACTATAAATTTAATTAACTCTCTTGTAAACGCTGCAGCAAAACAGCAAGTATACATTTCTATTGTATTTAACAGAAACATTTCAATGTCCAACTTTCTATCTTACCAGGCTTATGCAGAACTTTTAGGAACAATAATGGTATTTTTTCAAATTTTTAAACTGTCGCGTTTTGGGAGAAAACCTCTGCCCGTCCGACTGTCAACAACGCTAGCGACGAAACCGTTTATCCGATTTTCTTCAAAACTGATATTCTTCAATAGATATAATAATGTCACGCTCCGTTGAATTTGAAACCGATATTTTAATGTTACAGGGTACTTGACATGAACCATCTAGGACATTTTCAAAATTTTCAAAAAAAACGGAGTTTTTTATTAAACTAACTTAATTATTGGTTAGTATGAGGGAGATTGAAGGTGTTTAAGAGAATGATACAGATCTCATTTTCGTTAAAATCCCTGAATTTTTGAAAATTGAAAAAATTCAAAATTATTTCGGCGTGTACCCACAACTACAACTATGAAGATTTTTTCTGAATGAAATGTGTTAATCAAAAACAGATATTCAAATAAGGTCTTTTGAATTTTTCGAAAATATGAGTAATTTTTGAGTAGTTTGGCCTCAAACATGGTCTCCCGCTCCAAATTTATTCTTCATGAACGCGAAATAAAATGATGATGCCAGTATGTTGGATGCTATGTAAGTTAGAATTTGCATAATATTTCATATTTCTTTGTTCATATCATGCATTCGAGCTTTTTTTATACATTTTAATCTTTTAGAAATTATTTAAAGCATATTTTAAATTGCGTCGTTTAATTGAGTTAAACGAATAAATAATTTTGCTTTGCTTAATAAGATGCGGGAATGAAGAGTATTACATGTAAAATCCGAGCAAATTTTATGAACATTTTTACAACCAATTTACCTCACGTAATTTAAAAACTATCAATTTTTCGTGAATATTAAACTGATATGAAAAGAGGATAACATTTTAAATTTTATGTGTAAAATGTTTTATTCAAGAATGAATGTTATCGTCGTTGATGTGCAAATATGACTGGATGTAATTGTGCACTGAACTAATCTCTTACTCACTAATGCCTGTACGTAATTTACATCCAATAAAGTGTGCAATTAAATTCATCACCTTCATAATAAGTTTACATTTTAATTGGAAAAAGAAGAGTAAGTAATAAATATCGTGAAAAATAAAAGTACAATTTTGGAAGATGATCTTACTTTCACTGACCTGCAGTTTTCGAAGGACTTAGTCTTTATAGACACCTACAAACAAAATATATTAGCAGTCTGTTTACTGGATGGCTTATAAGTTATTTTGAAAAATCTGAAAAAAATCCTGATGATGAACATAATTTTTTTGTCTGTAAAAACGTGTTTCCAGGCACAATTATTGTTGGCAAACCTGAACACTTTCTTTAAAGCATTCAAACTAATAACAAACAAGAAATGCAGGTCCAATTTCTATAAGTCATGACGGCGTTTAATCTCATAGAGATATTTGATACAGTCTAACTGTGACAATGTTGAATAGGTGTAAAAACATCAATCATAAGTAGAAGTTTTTTTGGCTACCCTGAAGTGTTAATCGAAGTAAAATGTCTTGCGTTTAAGGTGTCAATAAAACTTGCGTTCATGGTGTTAGTCTTCACAATGATGCATACGACGTCCAAAAAAATGTTTCAAAGTATCCAATAATTAGAGGCGGTTAATAGCAATGACGATTACAATGTTTTCAATCAGCAGGAATGACTCAATGCAAACCACCGAAATATTAATATATTATAATATATTATACTCCAATAATGAATACAGGTTTGTCATTAGATTTAACAAAGAAGACCGTGATTGAAGGATTGCAAGCATGCAAAATGTGTCCTTTCTGAAACAGGAGAAAGATACATTTTCTTTAACATTTTATCGTTTATTGCTGTAAGTGAAGCAATTACCAATAACTTTATATTCTCACAAGCAGTGAGTGGTTACAAAACCTCGGCATTGCCGGAAATGGAAAAATGAAGTTCTGGCACACCCACCAAGATCCTCATCTTGCTGACCTGATATTCGTATTCCACGACCCAAAACCATACAGCCACAAAATTTCGAAATAACGTCAAAACTTTCCCTTATTTTCTACTATTTGACTGGAATATTAGATCAAATTCTTTAAAAGATCAAATAATTGAATGTATTAGTGTCCTGCTTCACATTCAATAGACATCCGAAACATACTTCATCACGAACGCAACTGTCAAAAATTATAACAATGTGCCAGTTGCACCGGCTTCTCTCTTCTTGCTTCTGTAATTGCATAATTTATGGTCAAATTAAGATGCCACCTTTTAATAGAGCTCATTAGTTCTTAACTTATTAGAAGACAAAGTACAAATGTGCCTTGTTAGCAATTGTGTTATAACCAAGGGAGGAATCCCCTGGGAGAATCCCGTTGGCCTGCTGGGTGTAGCGTGGCGACTCCGCAGAGCAACCGCTGTCCCTTTCTGCGCCCGAACGTCGTCTTTTTGCCCCCTCCCCGGCTGCTAACTCCGTCCTTCCCGCATCGCGCGTCGGCGCCGCTGGCCATTTCCCTATCCCGTTCCCCCCGCGCTCCCGCCGCGCGCCGCGGAAGTGGCTCTTCGCTGCTTTCTTCGGCCGCGCGGCGGCGCGGAGAGCGTCCGTTATCGCTCGCAAAACACCGCATTGTCCTCTTTGGGGCTTTTTCGGCGCTGGTGGTGGAGGAGGAAACGCGACGACGAAGGACGCAGAGGCCGCTCTTTTGGAGGTGGCGGTAGCGCTGGAGACCATTTTATTGATTTGGTACTTCCGAGCACGTAAGTTACTAGGGTCAAACTCCCGCAAGTATAGTACATGTTATATCGAGGACGACGGCGGCAGTGTTCGTCTTCCGGTGAAATGTGCGATTCGGGGCCAACCTACTCATCCGCTTGTGCCGGTTTCCTCCTTCAGGTATCTCCCTGAACGGAGCCCCTCTCGAACAGAGAGGTTAGCGAAGCTGCAGAAGCAACTCGAATACTGCCACCGAATCTTCGTAGCCGGCGTGAATGAGCGAGTGGTAGTGGGAAGGGCGTGCGGCGGGGTCCTTCCGCCAGCACGTCTGCGTACCGCGCCACGCGCTGTCGGCACGCCACACGCGCGTAACAGGTCACGCGACACGCGGCACGCGCGCTGTTGCGCGGGCGGGCGCACGCGGCGCGCGTAACAAGCGGAGAAAGGCGATCGCGCGTCGTTTTCTGCTCCCGCGCCTGCGCTCGCACGCCCTCCTCCTTCTCTTCCGCCTGCGTCCACCTGCCCGGCTGGCTCAACGGACGCCGCCCCCGGTAGCCACGCAGCCCACTACCTCAACTGCCCTCGCCTTCCTTCAGGGAGTATTGCCTTCTCACACTGCCTGGGAGCGTGTTCGCTGCTTTGGAGTTTGTAGGCATGTTTGTGCAACTCATCTATACTCAAGGATCGATAAAGGTTTCGATGTCGTAAAAGTCTATTTAAAGCTAGTGGTGCTAAAACAGCACGTATTTTCTCGCCTTTATTATTGGTTATGTAATACTTTTTATACTAATTATAACACAGTTTTTTTAATAATTTAGAAAAATGAATGAGTGTTTAATTATTTGAAATTTTAGCTAAACCTTTTTCTCTACACTAAGCCTCTGAGACATTTTAAAAACTAAAAAATTGCTCCGTATTGATTAAATTTTGCTGTTCGATAATATGAACGACATTTATGCGAACGGCGGGTCTCAGTTTAGTTCAAAACCCTAGTTTTTTCAAGGTTGCAAAAATTCAAAACTTTTTCTAAATTCTAATTTATATACAGCAAAATTTATATTTTTATTGTATCCATTGAATTTTAGCTAATATCAAAAATAAGTGTTTCCAGGAATGAGTGTCTTTCTATTGCTTCCACTACACTGAGAGAAGTGTAAGAACTCAGGTTAAGAAACTTGTCGCTCGATTTGAATGAAGCGCGCTACGCGCACGATATTGCCGATTTGCGCGTTTCTGTTCAGATCCTCTTAAACGCACGAAAGTCTGCCTTCGGGCTAACTATGGCTCGATAAAATGATACCCAAAATAGGTCTAACCCAACAATATACTTTTAAAACGTCTGACTTTTAAAACAAATCATCAGACAATAAACTCCTAGTTCGCGAATATACAAAATCTGCAAAAGAGAACAGTCGTGGCTGTTGATGGACATATGGATGAAAATATTACATCGATGATCATATTACGTATTTAAAATACAAATAGAAGTATTTAAACCGTGCTAATTACAAATCGTGCAACCTTTGGTGCAAATACTAAATATTTTGAAGCAAATGTCAACTCAAATTAGACAATTATAGCTACTCTTCATACAAATAAATCCTGTCGCAATAATAATACATATTTCACAAAAATGAGTTCCCGAGCCATTGTAGTATTCTTATATGATATTCCTTCAAAATAGCAGTTTTTTAGATAGGTTTTTAAAAATCTCTAAAAGATTAATGTGTATACGTATAACAAAGGGTCTAATGTAAAAAAAGAACAAAGCAATATTAAATACTGGAATATACAAATTCTGATTTGCGAAGCATCCATCTGCGTGGAATCGGCAGTAGTCATTGAATTTTGTCACAAATTTACATTAAAATTACTCATTTTTAGAAAAAAATTAACATGACTTTATTTGAAGATCTATATTTGGTAATTGCGAACAAAATTGTATTTTCACAAAGGTAGTTGTAGGAAGACCCGATTTTTTTTTAATTTTCGCAAAATAACGCATTTTAATGAACATAAGACTTTTCCAATGTTCCTTAAGTCTCTTCCGTTTTCTTAAGCAACTTTCTCTTAAGCGTCCTTTATGCTATCAAAGTTCCCAATTTAATCAAAAAAGGTTGTAACAGTGCAACACATCTTAATAATATATTTTTAATTTCAATATGATATCATATGACTGTATGAAAGGGTGTAGATACAGGTTAGATTGACATTTCAAAATCAAGTCAGACAGAAAGAAAGAAGTTAAAATTAACAATTAATAAGTGAAATATCTTAATTTAGAGAAGAATTACTCAGTAATCCATCATTTAAACTGGTAATTAAATATAATACTGTTAATATGGTCATATAATTGATTAATTGCATTGATTGCATTGACATTTTATTACCTTATCCACAGATACAAGTCATACCAGAGACAAAAGACACAATTTTGGATCTCGTAATAAATTTGCTTTGTACTTATATATTTGAAAGTTCATACCATTACAGATTTTGTTACAACCACAGTTCTTGTTTTTTCCTTGATATGTTTTTTCCTTGTTTTTTTCCTTGATATATTTGAAATTCCAATTGTAATTTCATATTTTATTTTTTATTCTTCTTTGTTTATAATGTTATTCTAAACTTCCAAATTTTTAGTCAAAGAAATATTTTTGTTGTGTTAAACTGATTGTATGGCAGAACACTTGATGATGCAACCATTTGGGTTGCGAAACGTTATTTTTTTTTATTTGACTTGATTTATTCAGCCAAAAAGCAGTAAAAACTGTATGTGACGTAGGGGGGAAAGATTATCTGCGCACGTGTTCTTGAGTTCCAGGATCCCTTCCCGTCATTTTAACTATTAATATGTGAAAGATGAGTACAAGTCTTATAAATAAATTAAATAAATTAAATTTTTTTTAATCCTATGATTAGCAATATTTGAAAAAGTCTTTTTCGTTTCTGAATTATAGATAGTAGATAGTATTAATAAACGTATTTTCATCAGAACACGAATTGCAAGTATGATTTTTCTGCATTGCTAACAAAATAGCAACTCGCCCTTACCTCACCTCTTACCATTACAAGGAAAAGGAGAGTTCAAGAAAACGTTCGCATTGTGAAGCTACATTAACGTCCAGAAGCAAAACAAGGGGCCATCTCAGTATTTGCTCAATGAATCAGGGAAACTGGACAAAAACCTGATCGAGATGGGGGTTATTGACCCGGAAGCTGAAGTACATTATTTGTTACAAACATATTAAGTCTTTTAAAAAAATATACAATAAAAATGTAAACTAATTCATCATATATCAGTGTTTTGTAGAAATAAAAATTATTTCTCTTTTTGATAATCAGTATAGTCTCTAATTGTATAGAAACAGTTATGCAGAAGAAAATATTTTACTTAAATTTGTGAACCGACTTTAATTGTTTAATATTATCTGACACTGCGTTGTAAAGTAACGTACATGTATTGTATGTAGATTTATGATAGTAAGCTGTTGATACTGACACTTGATAAACGTGATTTTTACGACTTATGTTGTAAATATAAATATCAGTATTGCATGAAAATATGTTCTCACCGTTAAGTAAGTCATTTTGACAAATATTACAGATTCGTAAATATATATAGGCAAGGCAATTGTAAGATTACAAGCTCAATGAAGAGAGGCTTGCAAGGGCAACGCGGATGGCATTTTTTCATTATTCAAATAATTTTCTTTTGCAATCTAAAGGTCTGAGTACTACATGATGAGTTTCCCCCACAATTGTATACCATACCTCAGGCGGAAATGTACATTTGCAAAATACACGCAACGAGCTGCGTGAAGGCTGACAGAATTTGATAGAATTCTGAATGCGAACATAATGAACTTAATTTAGTGTTTAAATTTGTTACATGTACATTCCATTTGAGGTTTGACTGAATTGACAGACCTAGAAATTTTTTTACCTGAACATCACCTAATTGCGTATTATTCATTTTCAATGGAGCATGCGATTGCTGATTTGAAAGGCAAAAATGCATTGAAACTATTTTCCTTCATTAACTATTACTTTGTTATTACAAAACCAATTCGAAACTTCTAAAATCGTACTATTTATTGTTTCTATTTTGCAAAGAATATTTTTTTCATCGGTAAACAGAACCGTTCTTTCGTTTTTAATAGATGACGGCATATCGTTTACGTATAACAGAAAGAGAATAGGACCTAAGATCGAGCCTTACGGAACCCCATATTCAATTGGTAAAGAATTGGAAAGATAAGTAATGTCCCTTCGTGCCAGTACGGTATTTCTACTCTTTGAGATTGATGTTTAAGGTACGAAGTTATCCAATCTAGGGCGATACCACGAATTCCATAAGGAGGTAATTTGATAGCAATATGTTATGGTCAATAACGTCAAAAGCTTTCTAAATATCTAAAAATATTCCCTTCATTGCGATTCATTGATGAACCAACATCTTCAAGAAAAGAAAAAATGGCAGAGTCCGTAGATTTTGATTTTCTAAACCCGTGTTGTGAGACTCAAAACGCATAGTTTTTCCTGATAAAAGTTCCCATTCGCGTATAGAAAAGCCTCTAATATTTTAACGAAACCTGACAAAAGAGAAATTGGTCGGTAATTTTGAATTTCATTTTCGCTCCCTTTTTTAAAATGTGGCTTAATTTTTGCTGTTTGGAAAATATCTGCATATACTCCTGTGCATAAAGAAGCATTGAAAATGTGAGTTAACGTTAATAATATTTTCACACAATTCACGTGTCAACTCCTGCTGGATGATTTTTGATATTGTGGTGAGTTTTCTTTGGCATTTACAATGAATAGCAAAATATAGCGTTGCCGACACTGTGAACTGTGAAGTATTTAAAACTAAAAGAAAGTGAATGAAATTGAATGGAACATGTGAAATTTTTTAAACAGGAATTGTTGACTGTTGTGAACAATATTGTTGCCAATGATAACCGATATTGCCAGGGAATGGAAAAGGCCAGAAATGTTTCGAAGCAGGCTTTAGAGCAAGTATTTTAGTTATCTAAATTAATTGACTTATTTAACACAAGGAAAATGAGGTTCAATCTCTTAAATTCAGTGAAGTATAGTGAATACGCATTACTCACATTTTTTGAGGTGTCAACTGGAAAAATGCAGTGGTGTATACTGAGAAACTTATGTATGAATATAAAGAGAAGAAGGGATTGGGAAAACTAAATTTATTATACATTTGAAGAGGGACAGTGTAGATGATTTCATGGAACATTATCTACATAAAATGTGTGAAATAAAATTACTTAGTAAAAAAATTATAAATATTTTTTTAATTGAACATTCATTGTACATCCTTATTTTTCACTGTTGAATGATCGAATGATATATATTATTATATGACCTGGGCAGTTATGAAATCCAGGTAAATAAAATTTTAGAAATACTCTGATATCAATTTTTCAAAATTTGGCTTACATTCACTCTTTATTCTTATCAATCGTGAACAATCTTTGTAAGAATGTAATTTATTAAATTATTTCTCCAAAGTTTTATAATTATATTTGTATTTTACAATGAAGTAAAACATTTGTCTTCTCATATTTAAAACATTATGAGTTTCAGGAGAAAATTATCATAACAATTGGTCTAAAAGACAATTACATCATTGTTTCAAAACATTCAGTGGATTATAGTTAACGTTATAACGAGAGAAATTCTTAATAACAGATTTCTAAAATTGCATATACACTATGTATATAATGAGATTAGGAACTAACAATTTCAGCGACGATAGCTTACTTACAACGAATTCTAGTGCCAATAAGGGAGAATCATCCCATAGGAAATTAACGCCACCTAGCAACTACGAAGAAAAGATCATAGCACGAAACCCAAAATGCGGAAGAAAAAGAAATGAAAGATTATGTTCGTTTAAAATCTCAAAGAAAGAACAACCAAACACCACGGAAACCATTCTAAATAAGCTATCGCAACAGTCGACTATCGACTCAGTCAATACATGAAACACAATAAAGATTCTAAAGGAAACTAAGACAGAGCCTTCGCAACTGAGGAAGGAATTTGAAAAATGCGAGATATCATAGAATGAAGAAATAGAGAGAATAAAAAATTCCGTGAGGAAATATACAAAGAAATAACAGATATTAGAGAACAATTTCACACGTCCGAATAACCTAAGAAAGAGAAAAAGAGAGTGATGATAAGTTTCTGGAAGTTTGCAGACAGAAAAACGCAGAAATTAGGGACATGCTGCAACGAGAGGAAAGATATTACACAACATTCCAAGAGAAATCTCAAAAGGAAATTGAAGAAACAGAAAAAAAATCTGGATGATCCTTGAAAGGATATTTATTGGAAATTGCAGAGCTTAGTGAGCAAACAGGAAATAAGAAACAGGAAAGACAGAAGAAACAACATAATTATTAAACGTGTCAATATAGAAATAGTGGTGCCACAGAATGATAGAAAATTTCTCGTATTCATTTCTGATTTTCGTAGGTCTGTGTTAGCTATTCGGGCTTGTCACATAATCTTACCAGTTACCATCTATCACCACACTAAGTACATTTTTTGACATTTTCTCAATTTTTCGGTTTACTAGTAGTAGAATCGAAACATTACTTTAATAATACTAAGGAGAGTTAAACCTTGTACTACACGGCAATTTTCATTGAAAAATTTGGATCCGTTTTTAAGAAAATGACTTTTAAACGTTAGTGTAAATGAGAAATTTGAAGTTTTTTTTTAATTATTTTTTTGTGCCCGAAAAACATGATTGGAATTCATGTTACTATCACTCATTTCACTCACAAATGCAATAGTGTTTTCTAATTGCTGGAAATGTACATATTAACGGCGTGAGACACATTAAAAAATTACATTTGTGCAATTTTTCACAAACCAAATTGTAGAGCAAAATGAATATTATGTCATCTCGGAAAGAACAATTAGAACTATATGCACTAAAAGTTTGAAGACAAAATTTGGAACAACTTTTTTATTAAATTGATCATTGCTGAAAATGCAGAATTTTTAGTTCGTTTTCACAGAAAACTTTTGAGTTTCGGAGAAACTTTATGAGATTATTTAAATCATATGTACCCATTAATGCAATAATGTGAACAAAATGCCGCTAATGTAAATATTAACAACAGAGGGAAGGAGAGAGAGAGAGAGGAAGAGAGAGAGGAAGAGAGAGAGAGGAAGAGAGAGAGAGGAAGAGAGAGAGAGAGGAAGAGAGAGAGGAAGAGAGAGAGAGAGGAAGAGAGAGAGAGAGAGAGAGAGAGAGAGAGAGAGAGAGAAGTCAAAAAATTACATTTATGTAGTTTTTTGAAGAAACAAAAAAATTGAGCAATATGGAGTTTATGTCATCTAATAGAGTACATTAGATGTTGAAAAATAACCTTTTATTTTTGGCAGGATTTCCTGCGTATGGAAAGATGCGGTATCAAAATAAGCCACCAAATTTTATAAACAAACATATAAATTTGTACTTTTGGTTTGTTGAAATGTTTGTATCTGCTATTACATCAATTTGCCATGTTCTTTAATAATATGTGTAGTTCGGAATTTATATAAATGTGAATAGGTTTGTTTTCACAGAGCCCCTATGAAGTTCATATAATAGATCTTTTAGATTCTGGCTATTGGCTTTTGGCATAAGGGTTTTGACATTCTGGATGTATCACATTTGAACGTGATGCTTCTTCCTCACTGCTTGCACCTGGAATTGGGTTTGTGATCTTTACCAGTAATCTTTACCATCACACTTAACATGACATGAAATGCAATTCCTCGTAGTCGTATTGAATCTTTAATTGTGGATAGCTAACCACAAATTGTCTTGACCTTTCATGCATCGATTTTGAGAAACACGAGCGAATTGACGATTGTCAACAATGCTCTTCAGCCTATGATGAGCAAGATTTCTTTTGCAGACATGAGCATAATTATTACACAACTCACCAATGAAGGCAACAGCTGCAGCACTAAAGCCAAGTGCTAGTATAAAGAACGGCCCAGAAATGTGACTTAAAGTAAGCGCACTCGGCAACTTCGCCAGAGCATTATGGTCTTCGGGCACTGTCACACCGGTGATATCCAACCGATGGTAGTAACAGGTGCGCCAGTGCAAATATAATCCCGCTTCCATTACAGTCATCACAAAAACCAGAAACTTAACTTTTAATTTTGCATCTTTTCGAATCAAGTATGCTCTTAAACCAGGTAAACTTATACAATCAGGAACTAAGTGGAACATTGTTTCTCCATTCTCCATATACTCTTTCTTGCGTGAAAGTGTGGCAAAAAAAGACTTATTGAGAAGAATACCAAAGGTTTTTCTTGTCACTTTTTCTTTCATGTATTTTGGAATATCTGCTATTGTCACCATTTCAATTTTACGTCGAATATTTTTCAAACACTCACTTCGCTTCATCGTTCTCGTAAATACCTTTGGACGCTGTAGGTTGAAGATCTTCTCGAGGTGAGGTACGATCCTCTGAGAGCAACTGCGGTTCAGGGTATCGCGGAGGTGAGTGAGGAAGCCAGCAATTAGCCAGGTAGGCTTGCTCAACACCAGGATGAGGCAGCCACAGAAGCACCACAGTAGAAGGCGCTGAGGCGTTGAGGTGGCAGGGCGGCTGCTGGCTCCTCCGAAGGCGATTTCCGTCACATCGACCACTGCTCTTCCCCACTCACCGTTGCAGAGAGTCCAGCGGACGCGGTGGCGGCGAGACGCGAACGTCTTGGCACTCCAGGCATGCTGAGCCGCCACTCGCCTCTGTAGGAGTCGAAAATTGAACACGACACTCCAACTCAACACGACAACACCCAGGATCAGAAGAAACGATAACCAAACGTTCATTTGGAACGGTAGAAGCAATATCTTTGTGAATGGTATGAATGGCTCTTTTCGGATCATTAAGCAAAATGGATTTTCATCCAGTGGGGTACTGAAATCTGCAAACTCATACCTGTCGGTGGTAAAAAACAACGGGTTGTACGCTACTTCTGCCAGTCCTTTCTGTAACAACCCTATTTCTCCATTATATGACCCGTTTTTTTCTACGCCAACAAATGGAACATCTGGTTTAATATTTTCAAAAACACAACCCGTAAATGTTTGGAAAGTTTCGAACAAAATGTGATTTGGTATGTCGGAGATATTTTTGCCATTTCTCTCAAACCAAAAATATTTTAAATTTATCTCGTAATAAGCTCGTTTCAAAACGT
>BOPP01000340.1:618353-633255 GCA_017312745.1 Gryllus bimaculatus | reverse complement strand
GCACAAGGGCAAATTATGCATAAGGGAATACTCAAAACATTGCCACTATATTTTTTATCTTTCCTTTTGAATAGTACAAAATATATCAGTATTTAGGTCATTGTATTTGCACTTTATGACACATTTATTGAGAAGACATTCCTAGTTAGAGAATATTTAATTATCACAATCGTCTATTTGTAGATGAAATATGTTTGTTATTCGGGGTTGGATTAATTCGATTTTTGTCAGATAGCGGAGTTCCCAGCCCTGGATTCGTTTTTATTTATTATCCATACCAGGTGGTAAATTAGACATGTGTCTAGAATAACATATTCCCATAACCGTTTTTTGGCTTGCTTGAACTTTTTTCGTCACACAGCTATAGAAATTGAGACGATCTATATTATAAAATACAAATTCATTTTTGTCCCAGCCGGGAATCGAAACCGGCGCCGCTTGTCAGAAAGCTAGCACGCAGTCTACCCGAGAGACATCTTTTATTTGTCTGGAAAAGAATTTGTATTTATTCTTACACTGGTTCGCTTACTTCTACATATTCTATTATAAATCCCGCCCTGCCCATTAATGCCTAGCTCGCCCTGTCCAATCTGACCCTGCCCCATCCTCACTGACCAGTTCCACTCTGCTCTCCTAACCTTATCCCTTAATACCTCGCCTTAACGGGCGGGAGAGACCCGCCAGCAATTTGTTCATTAGCAAACAAAAATTAGGATATAGTTTTGAATCGCAATTTTGTTATTTTTTATTATTGGCTACTCAAAATATTTTGGCCAAATTTGAGAGCAATCACTCCAAATGTTGTTCTTAAGTTTTTATAACAGACACAAATACACATACTACTCTCACTTTTTTACAACACGAAGACATTTCCTTGCCATCAAATGTAGTATTCATATTTACTTCAAGGGAACAGTAGAGTATTTCTTCTTCGTTTTTAAATAGCCCTCTCCCTGCACACTAGTCGGAGATTTTCGATTACTCGTGCAATTCTTATGGAAAGTAATGAATAAAAAAACTCGTATGTCCAAATAAGGGACACTAAAAAATGATTGCTTTTCCATCCAATTTTTCGTATCAGAACTGCCTCCTAGCGAATCACAAAACGTGATAATGTAGTCCCATGTAGCGTTCTGGAAGCATGCATTTCACTAATATAGTATTTTACGCATTCTTAAGCTCTCCCGAAGGAAACGTCCTACGTGAAGTATCTTTCAAACCCCACAAATGGCATTGCCTGTGATAAATCCGGGATATGGTCCCAAGTGCCAATGGTGGATGTGCCCGCCACCCTCGGAACTAACTTTAGCGTATTCGCTACACTTAGAGTACTGTTATGACTTAGTAACTTGTAAAGATTGAGGGAAAGGGGGAGAGCAGCTTATTCAAGAAGCGCTGATGTTCGTTTTTAGCCCAGCCACAGCAAAGTTCGTTTCAGAGGCAGTTTTGTAACTAGTCAAAAAATTTCTTCTCCGTGCTTCGGACCTTCTTTTCGTTACGTACTTCAGTTTCTGTTACGAAGAAAGAGAAACGAAATCCCTAATTTCGCTTAGTTTTTTTTGTTTTCATCCTTGCTCAACACTAATTACAGTGCATGAATTGATATCTTCAATGAAGAGTTTGATATTGAGACGAGCTCGAGTACAAATCCTGCGTCATGTCGAAAGTTAGAGGAAAAAGATGATATCAACTTGCGATGTTGGTCCGCGAACGCGAGCAGTTGAATCTGGCGCGCCTGTGTTGTCATCTCTTGACGCGGGAACTAAACCTCAAGGGAACGCCTGGCGGAACAATATCAAAATTTGTACGAATTGATAAAAAAATACGAGATCGCCATTTGGCACGAGCAAGAATGCTAGGAAACGGGCAGGCGATATCTTGTTCTCAACCAAAAAGGGGAGAGACTTGTTAGAGCCATCCAAGTGAACAATTGAATAAAACTTGTCGTGTTATTGAGGATCGTGCGAGCCGTCGGGTAACAGACACTTAATCCGTGCGGGTCGCCACATAGATTGAAAGAGGAATCCTATTACGAATTATTGTGCGCGGTACGATGTGAAGAAGCAATCGTGCGAGGAAGTCAGAAATTAGTGCACCAACTACGCCGCATTTGGGATAAAGTCGGAATTGAACTGTTACAAACGAGCCGTTAGAAGTGCCATCGAGCGAACAGCGTTTCCCATCAAAGTACTACGTGCGCCGTTGTCAACAAACCCGAAACTTGGTCTCGCCGCTCATCTTGGGCCTTTTTATGAGTGGCGACCCACGAACCACTCAATTACGAATTGCCATCGATACATCCTCAGACACTCTGGCTTCAACGATTTAGTTCACAAACGCACTATTTCCAATCACCGCTTTTGAAGAAAGGCAAAACCGACTAGTAGTGCTACAGAATTGGACAGACTTTTCCGCAATTGTTTTCTATTTCGTTTAGTCTCGGCTAGCTATACGGGCTTGCTTCGTACTCTTTCCTGCTACCATTTATTGCAGCCAAAAGTACATTTTTTTTAAAAAAAATCGTTAACATTTCGATTTATTAATAGTAGAATACAATGCAATAGTATACTGTTATGCTAAGTCAGTCGCCAGTCAGCCACCGTCAGCCACCGTCCCGGACACTTCGCCCGAGACCTCGCCCATGAAAATGTCCACCGCAGTCGTGGGCGAAACGTTTGGCATCTCAGAGCCAATTGGGCCACGTCCCATAAGCCCGGAAAACATGAAGAATATAAATACAGTAGTATTTAGAAATTGCTAGAAATGTGCATTTTCCGGGCGTAAGAAATGTTGAAAAAAACCATTTGTGAATTTAAATAAAAAAACCCAAATGAACTTTACCTTATTGTAAAGCATGCAATTAACACTAATTGTTCGAAATGTTTGAAAAAGATTTAGGGCCGTTTATGAGAAAATGGCGTGTGTGCGTTTCTGAAATTGCAAAATTTTGAGCTAATTTTGACGGAAAACGGTTGAGATTTTGAGATGCTTTAATCGACATTATTTAAAGCACATGTACTCATAAATAAAATAAAATGAACAAATTGTCGCTTCGTTAATATTAACGACATGAGAGACAAGTCACAATAATTACATTTTTGTAATTTTTGAAACAACAATATAATAGAGCAATATGGCGTTTATGTTATCTTACAGAGTGCACAATCTCTACCAAAAGTTTAAAGAAAAAAATTGGAGCCGTTTTTGAGAAAGTCTTGTTTTTGGAATTTCTAAAATTGCTCAAACTGCACGCAATATTGTGCGACAACTACTAATTTGTTTTAAAAAAATGTACATGACCTTAATGAAAAACCTTAATGATATTTTTTTGAAGGAAAAATCTCTTATCTTTAATTTTGTACTTGTAGGAAGATCCCGGAAAAAATCAAACTTTTCAAATTATCTAAAATTTAGAGTTCATCGTGAAAATTGGACCTATGCCACATTTATAAGTGTATTTTACTCCATTCTTCCAAGAAATTTAAAGAAAACATTTGGAGCCATTATTGAGAAATTTTTGGAAACGTCCCAGAGGCTTCATGAAACGTACCCCCAAAACTAATGAACGATTTTTAAAACCGCAGAAAATCGACACAGGCCAATTAACTCCAAGGTTTAAGAACTAATCAAAAACTCGGAAAACAAGAAATGCTGTGGAATTGACTATTTCTCTGTTCTAGCTTTAAAAACATCTCTAAACGTAGCTTTGCTTTTCTAACAGGCATTTTTAATGGTGGATTCAACAAATGGAAAGATGCATTAATTATTCCAATTTTAAATCATAACAAACTGTTCAATAACCCCGCTAGTTATAGGCTTATAAGAAACTAATATTATTTAGAGTAAACAGTTTCCTCACTAATAATATCATCTCATTCTCACAGTTTGGAGAGTGAAAGCATCCTACTGTTCTCCAACCCTTAAGAGCTTCAGAAGACATCGTCCAAGCCTTTCATGATAAATATCTAGTTGTCACTTTTCGTCACTAATTGTCACCTAATTTTCACTTAATGTCACCCACCTACAAGACGCGCTACATGTTTTTCAGAGATAGGCATCTTCATGGAGACTAAATCTAAGCCCATCCATTTGCGAAGTTATAATGTTCACACTACGGCGGATCGACAGGCCTTCTCATATATACATGAGTAATTAAAACCTTGGAATCCTCCATTAAAACCAATAAAATATATGCGAGTGCCCCTTAATACTAGACTAGCAGGGAGAGAGCACATTTTACATAAATGTAATCACAGGCCGCACTTTTCAAAATATACCCTGTAATAAACGAAAAGTCATCTCTTAAAAGAGATCTCTCCCTTGTATCTTACAAAACTGCCTTTCGCCCCACTTGTACATCCTCTCTGGGGAGAAGCTGCACCCTCGGTACCTAGAACGCTCTAAACCTTTCAAAATAAAGTCCTTTGCACTGCCCTCTAAGCACGTTGTAAGTCTCAAACTAGCAACTAAATGGAAAATTTGATTTCGTAAGATTGATCATTATATCATGCACAAGTCAAATTAATTATTTATTTCCTTATCGTTCTCCCCTGCCACTTTTATTTTCAAAGTAGGTAAATCATCTAACCAGACCAGAAGATTGAAATGTACATGACCGAAACTCAAATTTAAACCGCCTTAAAGAGAAACTCATGATTTTCCCATACCTAGTTTGTGTAATTTTCATCTTTCTGAAAATGTAACGTATTTCCCTATTGTCTCATTTTCGTCGCATTCAATTACTATCATTGAGTATTTGAGTTTTCAGAGGGAGTATTCTTGCAGTCTGTTTGTGACTCTAGTGCTAAGTTGCAGCTCTACTGAATCATATAAAACGCTTGCCCCGCTGTATGCAAAAATGTAAAATAAAAAACTAGACGGAGCTGGTCAGACTTTTAGACTAAATATTTTTTCTTGACTTAATAAATTATGGGACGGTTTTACCAAACTCGTTCAATGAACATTCTGCTACCATACTATTGTAATACTGACTTTAAATAACCTCTAACGCCTTCATCTACTTCAACCAAAACAATCAGCTGTAGCACGATTTCTTGCTTGTTCGCCCCGTATCAGATTGTGTTCAAGATAATTGTATTTCAACATAATGCAGTTGAGAGTCTTTTATCATAAAATGAGACCACAATTGTCAAAACGAGAAGAGGAAGCAGATAATTGTGATTATCTCCGCTTAAGCGATCGTTTGTGGATGTGAGTTTAACTTCCTGCGTTTATGCATGTGATGAACCTCGCAAACAACTTAAACGCGACTAAATTAGAAGATGAACGAGGTTAAATAAATAATTGAAGATGGTGAAACGTGCAATGTGTCCGGACAAGTACCACAAATGTAATAGCTTGAAGTGTAATGTCTGATAATTGCACTGGAAATGTATACACACTTAATGGTATAATGATATAATATACCATTGCCAATACATAACAGGCCTAAAGAACCAATGATAACCTCAAACTAATGTGTGGTTTGGAAATAAAAACTAGGTCGCATGACAACTCACTCGCTTCTGACAAAATGACTTTGAAACTGAAACAATCGATTAAAAATTGATTTTCAACTTGCCTCACAACAAATACGTTAATTACTAGGAAAATGTGGCGTCGCCGACGATGTGAACTGTTTTAAAAATATTTTCATGAGTTGAAACTTTATTTCGTAGCAAAAAATTCCTTTGCGTTCTGGTATTTAATCAACGTCACCTACATAGATCGATTTAGGAGGTGTTGGTTTAATTTCTAGCATTATCATTATAATCGCAGCGCCAAAACACGAAAAAACACGGTTTTGCAAATTTATTTAAATATTCCAGCGGGACCCGAGAACAAATTATCAGTTCCTCATCAGGAGACTGAGAAGCTTCCTCATACGTTGATATCTCATACGTTTCGATGGGTGTACGGAAAGTAGTTTACACGCCAGTGACGGTATGGCAAAAACACTCATCTGCACATCCGCACACTCAAGATCTTTACTGAAATGTTGTGTAGTGATGAACAAGGACACATTTATAAAATATTAGAAATGTATACACACAGTTTACTGACAAATCTATGGTTTCAAATACATTTTTGTCTCAAAAAATAACTAAATATTTGACTCCCTCAGTAAGTTTTCCAAAGAACAACACAAATCATTTTACCTTAACATCATCACAAATCGTCAGATTCAGTTCAGCGAGCTTTCTGACGTTTTAAAAAGAATGTTGAATACGCACTACAAATCTAGGTCGAATTCAATAGCCGTCTGGAGGATAATTCTAGAGGTCGGTTGCTTGTTTAGTTTTCCATAGTTTCTCCAATCAACACCAGGCAAATACCGGAGTAGTACCCAAACGGACCACGGACAGAACGCGACCGAAAGGTCGCGTTCTTTCCTGTTCTACATCACCCCTACTTACCCGCATTTACACTTACTACCTCACATATGAGAAGCTTAGAGCCTGTCCCGGCTGGGGCGGTGCCCCACTAGCGGGAGATATCTGGTTGGGGACCCCTCCTCCAAGTCGACGTGCAGGTCGGCGCCGGATCTAGCCATCCAACGGGGAAGTTAACGGCAATACGGAAATCACTCTACTTACGGGACTATTGGCCTTAGCAGTTGACGCGCATGAAAAAACTAATCCAAACATGGACCCATCACTTCGCCCTTTTCCACTCTTTGTCCTCCGCCGCCCATCCCACCATCAACCCATCAATTACCCTCCCCGGTTTCCCCGAACCCCCCAATAACGCCCCGCCTCCGCCCCGCTCTTGCCCCGCCCTTGCCTCTGCCCTCTCCCTCGCCCAAGCTCTTGCCCGAGACCCTCCGATTAAGCACACGCCTGTCCCCCTTCCGCCCTTGCGTGCCTCTGGCTCTTGCCTGTGCGCTCGCCACTTGCCGGCACTGCCCCCGGCGCCGATCCGTTCGTCGCCGCTGGGAAGTGAGCGCTGCGCTGGAGCGGCGAGTTCTCGAACTACGAGTGCGCCACCGCCACCGCGCACTCTGCGCCTCCTCACGCTGCCGGGCGGCGTGTTAACGCCTCTCGATGCCATTAAATGATAAGCGAACTAAACGAAAACTAAACGCTCCACCAGCTGCAATGACTCGTGATTGGATACTCAAGAAGCACTTATTTTCATTATTAGGTCATTAACTCATGTAACGTGAGAATCTAAGACAATAAACGAACTGTTATTTTAAAGATTTTTCCACAAAAACATGTTACTTAGGATAAACTTCAAAAATACTCTCACGTAGGCGTGCAAAATACACCAAAACTACTATAGTTATAGTTACCTCTTCATGTAGTTTGCAGTACCAGATTTCTATGTTACCAATTTCACGTGGTCTAATGAATATCAAAAGAAATTTATCAGCATCATTTGGTAATGCGTTTTTCCCCTTGTGTACGAGTTTTCTGAATATTCGTATTTTACATTCTATTACATACTCGTATATTCGAATATTCGTACTTACATTCTATTACATATTCTATTGACCTATCTGATGTATCGCAATGTGCGGGACGATACAGATGTGCTGTTAACTAATAGTCTTCCAAACTCTTTCATTTTAATAACACTTTATTCGTCCATTGTGTTCTGTACAAATACTTCAAAAATTATATTTTATTAAAACAATGGCGACATTAGAACCCATGCGATGCACAAGGAAGAACTCTAGAACAGTCACAAAAGAAAAGTTCTGCAAATACGATTATACTCTATTCAAACTCAAAAACTATGTCACTTTGTTTAGTACTTACTCTCCAAGACTGATGAAATGAGGGCGGTTTTCAAACTCTGGGACAATGCAATCACTGTTTACAGTGAACACAAAACTGTTGTTTCTAAAAGAGCGACAAAAAATATTTATTTTATATCAAAATTTCTACATGTAGGTTCTAGTGGAATTCTTCTCCACCAGCATTTCCTGACGTAATGAATTACATAACTACAAGTGTAAGATATATTGTGATATGATACGTGTAAGACGATTGTTGATTATTGGATTTATATACACCCCATTTTCGAATTTAAATAACTTGTTATTGGCATTTCCGTATCTGTAACCTCACACTAACATGCTTGTTTGCAGACGAAATATTGATTGCTGTCGAGAGTCAGATTGCAAAAAACGACTGAGTTATCCAATGATAGAAGGTAATATTAGGTGTATTAGGTGTGATGTAAGGTTCTATAGATTTTAAGGTATCATTAAAAGTTAATATTTATACTTCAAAATATGTTAAAGTGCAATAACACATCTAGGCCCCAGCACTTTTCATTTGAAGAAAAAAGTCACAAAATTTGGTTCAGAAGAAAGCTCAAACATCTTTCGAAGTGAAAACCCTTAGATGAAGAATACTATAAAGTTGGTCAAACTCCAACATACTTAACAACCCTGAATTCTTTCATTCATCGAAACGGACATGAGAAAAATAATACATTTTCATCTAAGACATAGTAATCTAAATGAAGACTGATCAGACCATCCCTACTTCAGATTCATTTCACGATCTAGAGACTCTGTTTTAGACGTCCAAAGGCATTTAAAAGCTTTAATAAAGTATGCAAACTCGATCCAGAAATAACTTTATTAGCAAAAATTCTTGCAAAAAGTTTAAGAAATTTTCTTTTGGTATTCTTTCTATTTAGCTTGTTTTACTAGATAAATAATGTTATGTAATTTTGTGATGATCTTGGTATCGTATAATGCATCCTTTTCTTAATACACTTAGTTTCCTCGAATAATGAAAACGTATTCTAGAATTTACTACTATTGATAAGTTGATTCCACGAAGAAAATACTATTTTTACCTATTCACAAAAGATAATATGGATATTAGTGTTTGCCTTGCTGTTTTTGTAGCTAATTTCTCGATTTGAAGTATTTGAATGCAGCCATGGTTAATCAGCTACAGAATATAAACTTACCGTAAATGCTGAATATTACACTCATTATTTCTCTCTAATTCAGACCAGCCAGTTAGATTCTTCATCTAACTTTAGGAATACGTTATGTAATTACACGTATATTTACTGAGAACGGGACAGTAGAGGAAAATGTTTGCGCCGCAGTCCAAACTGCGTGCGAATTGCTCAGCATCCGGGCCTACAAGGCGGGGCGGTTCTCTGGAACCTGAAGGGATATCGGCAGGTGTTATGCAGTCCATTACAGAGCCTTTTAGTCCTTGCTCAATGCACACGAGATCGGCTTTCGCAGCCCAGTGGCACCGGATGAGCAGCGGACACTTTCGCTCAGAGGGTTCTGCCCCTGCTGGTGCAGACGTAATCCTCGTGAGAAACCACGTTGGCAACACAAATAAGTTGGTTGTAAAATTGCAAAACATTTTTATTCAAGGGATATTATTTACATTTGTAATATTTTAATACATAAATACATGAGGTAACAGTTCAACAAAAACAGTGGTACAGACGTACCTATGAAAGGAAACAACTGTAAGCGTACTCGGCTCTATTACAATATCATGTCTCTGATGCAGGGATGTCCTCTCGCAGTGTGCGGCGAGGATACAAGCGAGAGGTGAGTGGAGCAGTCTGCAACCCCAAGAGGCAAAGGGGGAATGTGCTGACTAGCATGGAGTGAGGGGATGCGACAGGGGGTAAAGTCCTTGGGTACTACCTGCGGACTCTAATAGAAAACAGAAAAGTGGCACAACCTTTTGCGCCGCAGAATCGCCATTTTATATCAATTTACGAGGAGTGTTCGAACTGTGAGGTATTGCGTGTGTGGGAAAACGCCAATCCATCCAAAATCAATTTTATGTAATCGAAATATCCGGCAAGCCTCCAATTGTTATCATTACCTTCAACTCCGGAATGCTCCGTGATGGAGCTGTTAAACGGCGGCGGCTGCGCTACTCTCGATGTTTCTCGCTGCGTTTGGGAGCCGAGTAGCGTGTTGCGGGGGGGGGAGGGGGGGATGAGCGAGTCGAGTGGCGACCTCGCCTAGTAAGACTTGGTGCCCGAGAGCTTTGTGCTCGGAATGGTGCGGGGCCCGACGTCTTGGACGACGCGTTGAGCCGCTGTGCTTGTCGGCGGTGTACTCCACGGATGCCGGAATGGGTGCGTCGGGCTCACAGGCTGTACTCGCCCTTCACCACGTGCCATCCAGAGTCTCCACTGTTCTTTCACATCGCGCGGTGTGGGGATCGTGGCACGGCGTAGTCCCGAACTTGTCTGCGGGTGAGACTGGAGAGAGAGAGAAGAAAGAAGAGAGAACGTCAGCCCAGGCTCCTTCTTTACTTTCAGGTCGAGCAAGGGGCCACTGCGAATGGCAGAAGCGTAGCTCAGAACGCAATAAACTCAGTAATATTTTGCCTTACATTACGATGCATCAATAGATACCTAGATTAATAAACTGATAATTTAGTAAAATGCTCAATCCATCCTTCTTGCACTAGTCTAAATTAAATTAAATCAGCAGCAAGATATTTATGATATCGTGATTTATAAGTAAGAATATGATTCGACGGAATCGTAACTTTACTATACACTTGTAAGAGCATATTTTAGTTCCACTAATTGTTCTCTAAATACAAGAAAACGCCCATTGATTACGATTCAGTATAAAGTATCTGTAGCAAAATAACCCACGCCCTCTTAGCCGCAAAAGTGTTTTTACACCGACAAGTATTTAATTTTCGTCGTCTTTGCGTACAACGAACGCTCTTTGAAATATGAAGTGACACTATGTTCGCGCATCTTTCAAGAATCACTGCATTCCTTGTAATTCTGTAATTGCATTGTTACCAATTGTTTCAGAGAGTGAAAACATGACACCGTAAAATGATGAAACAAAAACCCAGAGAATTTCGTACGACTAATAAAATATAAATGTAATAATGTGGTGAACGTTAGGTAATTGCACAATTAAATATTTGACATATCATCTTAAGTCTTATTCATTAAATCAATAGAATACTTTCCTTCATCATAATAAATTAACATTATTTGTAGTTGAAGTAATTATTTTCTATATCCGATCCTATAATTTAGATTTCAAATGAAAAGTAATTGAACCTTTGTAAACGTGTAACAAAAATTTACAATTGAACATTTATTCATTATTAGGAAATGCGTATGAAATATCAGCAAGATTTGTGTTAATGTGAAAATTGAAGTGTTTTCGATTTATTTCGCGATATATTGAGATAACACTGATTGAAGAGCATCATTAAAATCAGAAGATGTAAGTTTCATCCTAATCATCGCACGTGAGCCCGAGAAATATTTGAATATACTACTTTATGATTATCTGAATATACTCCACAATTTTAAGAAAATAAAAAGATGAGTTCTTTCCTTGTACTTAGAGTCTTACTAAACCTAAATACCTTAAAACTTCATTCAGTTTTCCACGTTTGTAATAGAAGATTGCTGTAGTTACATCACTGTATTATTTAGTACAAAAACGCAAAAAGTCGTTTTTAGAACGTATTATAATGTTTTGGTAAGTCGTATCGTGATCGTGCCATCAACGTGACAACTTTTCTCATCAATTTCTTTGCTCGACAAGGTATGACTAGTTTTCCCGTTAACAAACCTTACGGTAAGCGTGTATGTATACTCTTATTTAATGCAACTGGCATATTGTCACCGGTGGCAGAAATTGTCATTGAATGAAGGCACCATGTTTTTTTTAACGCAACCAGCAAAACGCTCTGCATAGAAAATATTGCGAACGTAACGAAGTTGATTTGTAATTCAGCAAAATATCAAGCTAACATAGAGCAGTTATTAGATATTCCATTTCTCAGTTAAAATGTAATGTTCCCACGATAACACCTGAATCGAATACAAGCTATCCCCGCGTTCTCTGGCAATTCGCGTGGGTTGCCCCGAGGCAGGCCGTTCGACTTGTGAGCTGAAGTCCGCATCTGGACGACGCGTGGCGAGATCACCAGACGGCACGAGCCACGGCGAGTGTAGACAAACTCGTCTCGCGCGTGAGTCAGGCGCGGCGAGAGAGAAAGAGGTCCGTTAGCCACCGCCGCCGCCGCCTGCGGCTCCCGCTCCAGACCACTTTCTTTATTTTCAGCCGACGAGGAGGCGGCGGCGGCGGTCAAGGTTGGTCGGCGGGCCGGAGTGGAACCGCCGCGTCGCGCCCACCGCCCCCGCCCACGCCCCCGCCCCGATCCACTTGGCCGCGCGTCGCCTCTTCTCGCGCGAGGGATCACGGCGCGCGCGTGCGTGCGCAGTGGCTACGCACTGCGGGCTCATCTCGTCGCGAGGACTCCCAATTAGGAATAGCGAGCTTTCTAACACGCGGTGCATCCCGTTAATGAGCGCGGGCGACTATGCGTGTGTGTGTGTGACAAGTGGCTCGGAAACTTGAAATCTCATCGAATGAAATGGCCGTAGCCGTCCCTTACAAGTGGTTTTAGAAAGCTCATAATTCGAGAAGGACGGTGTATTAGTGGCACAAAGTGAGTAGTGCCCTGTTGCGCCTATGAGGTCTGGTTTAGTCGCCCGCTGGCAGGTTTCGGAGGAGAGTGAGGCATTCGGCACAGGGAGCAAGGTTTTACACCTTACGCCCTGTTGACAGACAATAGAACAAATCTGAGTCAAACCTCACACGAAGAGAGGATTTTAGCCCTCGTGTAATTATTATCGGAATGGATGGCAAAAGCATGTGTGCTCGCATAATTAATCCTTGCAAAGAAAGAAATGAAGGTCTTTGGAAGGTCTTTTGAAGGAGAAAATTAAAATATTTTCATTGAAAGAAGACGTTTAGTGAAGTGATTTTCACGCAATGCAAATCTTTCTGATATTTTGTAATTGTTAAATCATTATTTTAGTTTCTATTATTTTTCTTAATATGAAGGAGGATCAAAAAGTATCAAAATAGGTCTATTAGATATTACTAAAAACATAGTATAAAAATAACTTACATAATAGGCTTCGTCAAGGTCATTGTGATGACCTCCACCTTGTTCATGCCCATAATCGGCCTGGATGTGGCCTGGATAAGCAGAGACAAGAGAAGCCACTATGGCAAATAGGAAGAACTGCAACATTTAGAAAAATCATAATATTAATTATCACTATATAATTAAATTTGTCCAAAGAATTTATTGGTTTATTACCGCGGAACATATTCTCCGAGCGTCATTGCGTCCAAGGTGACGGGATGCTGAAAATTATATATAACTATATATGCTATTAATCGGCACTAATCTCGATTTTACCATTTTCCGCGACCTATTTAACATCGAATAATGTCATGTATCATTTTTCTATTAGAGCGCCTTAAATCCAAAAACGAAATTACAATTACAAGTTCACTCTTGTCCGATGATTAATTGAGAAACATAAAATATTACAATTCTAAAAATGCGTTTAGAAACACATCATAATATTCCAATTCATTCTGAAATGATAGATTCGTTTTAATTTGAAACAACTGAATCGAAATTTTGAAAATTATGTTTACATTTTAGTTTTAATAACAAAGTTACGTTAGAAGTAGTAAACATGTTGAATTTTGTTAAATTCAGCTTCCGCGGAACAATTTACTTTGAATTGAGAATACTGAAAGTCTGGTTATCTGCTCCTCTAATATTCATATTTTGATCTGAAGCAAAGTTCTTAAAGCTTTCCAATTTATGATCTTTACATTTACGTTTTTTGCATAATTTATTTTCAATTGACCACAATCAAAAACATCGTTCACGAAATATAATGCAGTCCAAACTTGTAGACCCCCTAACGTTTGTTGTATTGTATCTTTTGAAAACATTTTCTGGGATCTCGTACAAACTCTGTTTACCTGAAGTGCGGCAGCCATTTTCTGGTAGTGGTGGTGGTGGGCGCCCGGGGATGCTCGAAGTAAAGCTGCTGTCGGTGCAGTGGTAGCGTTTAGGCCTCTCGCCCACGTTTTATAGAGAGAGCTGCACGCACGGTGGCCGTGAAAGTCCGCCCGCTCATTGTTGGGCGCACGCTCGCCCGCCTCCCCTGCCATTGCCACCGCCATTGCCCGCCCGCCACCACCTCCGTCTCCGCCCCTAAACGCCGCGCCGCGCCGCGCCGGCACGCTCTGCCGCCCGCTCCCTCCCCCAGCGGCCCGCCCTCTCGCCGGCACGCGTGCGTGAATTACAGGTGCGTGCGGGCGTCCACCGCCAGGCACTGCCATCGCCGCACCCTCGGCCCCGCAGGTTTCGTTACTCTGCCTTTTCCCTGCCAGCGCGTGGAAAAACGGGGAAGGAAGCACTGCGGCAAGAGTTTAAAACAAAGATGCAAAATTTGATGAATAGAATTTTAAACCATGCTGCCGCAATGTCAGAAGTTTATCTGAGCAGTTTTTTTGAGGTTGCAGAAAGACCAATGAGCGCCATTAGTATGTAAATGAGGACAATTTCACGCCTTTTAAAAAGATCCACTAATCAGATGATTTCAGACCGAGTATGCCGACGACAGATCAAATATGTCCCACTATTAAGTTCCGTATTAAAAATATATTACAAAGGAACGATAATATTTCATTTTATAATCATAGTGGTACTAATTATAGTTTTAGCTACTAAAGCGGCTTCAATATATTTATCTGTCTCTGAATTGATTTCGTCCGCATAGTGAATAGAAGAATGGATAGAAGCCGTTAAAATTGCCTACACTTCCTTGTATTGTTTTTCCTTTTTTTACATCATGATGAAGTGAAAAACAAAAAATTATAATTTGGACGTCGATTCAAATAGAAGAGGGGAGTATCCCCTTGAATTTGTATTAAACAAGTTCTCAGAAAATTCCAGCACACGACAATTAGGGCAGAACAATTATCATTTTTTGAATGATTTTATCAGATCGTCTTGAATTCGTGGACATAATCTTAATACTAGAAAAGGGAACATACACATCTGTGACACTGATCGTGTTTAAGAAA
>BOPP01000340.1:568927-617011 GCA_017312745.1 Gryllus bimaculatus | reverse complement strand
AGCCGCAGCACTAAAATTCGACCAACTTACTGCAAGGAGCGTACCCGCAGCCGGTAAGCCCCAGGTCCTCTGCAAGACTGTAGCCATCGATACTGGTGAAACCTTTGACACGCCCGCCCCAGCACAATTCGTATCTCTCAGGACTCAATTTCCTCTGTCACCCGCAGAGAGCTAGATCTGTCGCGACTGGTGGTCGTTCATCAGTGCGAGAAACAAGCCTCCGCGCGGGCTACGCGGAGAGAACCTTGCCGAAGTCATAAGACGGTAACGAGCGCTTGTCTGGACCCGCGCCATCGCCCTCTGTGGCAATATTTCACGTGATGAGAAGTAGTTGACCTTGAAACGCAGCTGGGATGACATGCGTCATTCAACGCGCGCAGATAAAGCAAGCGTCAGGCTGATCATGTTAGTGCGAATGCTCAGTGCCGTAGGATGGACGAGGGCATACTCAGTGTGGGTAACGTAGCTTCCGCTGCGTAGTCGCTGCATTTGACTTGTGCTAGGGCTGTTCCGGTGATCGGCCCGCGTTCGTTGCAGGGTGAGGCGACTGTTTCGCTGTCGATTGTCGAGTTTGCTTCAGGTGGTACTGACACCGGTAAAGGCGTCTGATGCCTTAAGAAGGCCTGCGACCGATTGACAGGCAGAACGTCGGCCTACCTGCCAAGCACGCGACCTTCACGGAACAGCTAGAAGTATACTCAGTGTCAGGTAAAACCTAGCAGAACTGGACCGCAACCCTTTGCGGAAGTGAGGCACTAAATAATGTCCAGCGTAAATGAAGAATCTTCCGTCAGACGGACGAAGATCGGAAAATTCTTAAGTTCGCCAATTACCACCGTATACCCCGCATCTATGGCATTCCAAAAATCCACAAACTCGATGTTGCTCTCCGCCTAATTGTAAGTGCCATCAACACACATACCCAACATGTAGCTGGCTCTTCTTGACCAAGAAACCGAAACCTCTCATCGACCATTTGCCGACATCCGTCCTCAATTCCAAACACTTCGCCAAACTGATCCGCTCAACCAGAGTAGGCCCTGACGATATCCTAGTCAGTTTCGAAGTTACCTCTCTCTTTACCATGGTTCCGGTTAGTGACGCCATCAAGATCTTGGAAGACAACCCCTTACTGCATCAGCTTCAAAGGGAGTGGGCCAAACTTACGGAGATATGCTTAACGACAACATTTTTTCTAATACAGGCAAGAGCATTATCCTCAGTTATTGTAGGCTCCACGCTATCTCGTGATTCCACTAATTTGTTCATGGGAGCTTCCGAGGAGCAAGCAAGCCTTTGAATACGCGCCCTAAAATGTTATAGCCATTGTATCAAAAAGGGTACTGTATAAATAATAGAGTTTGTTGAAGTTTGAAACAAACGGACAAATCTTTAAAAAAACACGGAATTTTGAAGCGATATCGAAAACTGATACTTGAAGTAAGATCTGAAAATTGGGGCTTGGCATTGTCCTATGGGTAGCATTGGAAAGGCTGAGTTCCCTTTGACCCGAACCCTCAGTTCCCTCCGATCGAAGGGTAAAAGGCAATGACTGACTGCGCCGTAACGAGACAAGACCATATTTAACGGAGGATTACTCCCCATACGCTCAATTCCGATAAGATGGCAAAGAGTCGTGCAACAGAATTTTAAAAAATGTAAAGAATAAATGTAAAGAAAGGTGTATTATAGTAATGTTCCCGTACAGACAGCTTTCTGTAGTCCCCACACTTTTCTTATTCCTATCTCAGGCTTAACTAGAGAGATTTATTTCCGATTTCCCACTTTTTATTGCAGTCACACATACATTATTTTCTAAAAAACAGGAAAGCGCTACTTTTCCAAAATGTAAGAGCTAAGCTTTCAAAGAGGCTAGACGTCAGAACAGGTTCCTAGAAAATGTACAAGAACTTCGATTTTCGTTAAATAAAATGGAGGTGAAAAATGAATGGAGAGATCCAGCGCCATACAGGCAGACTTGCGGGAGATGTCCCCTCTCCAGGTATCTCTTTCATTGGGGCACCATCTCAGCTTACATAAGCTCTAAGCTCCTTAATTCCTACTAGTGTGGTAATGTACTGCATGCGAGTGTGTGTTTGTAGATAAGGGGTGAGAACACAACAAGGAAGAGGAAGGAAATCTGTGAATGATCCGTTTGTTAGGATACTGCTCCGACATTCGTCTGTTTGTTGATTGGAAAAGTACTGATGAAAGAGGCCATCCACAAGAGCCAGAGTCGCAGGAGGCACTGTGCCAATGCTCGCTGTGACCTAAATTCGGACAGTAATTTACTTGCCTTAGATTTGTAATTCTTAACATTCTAGTCTTAAAGAGCTCATGTTCCATCGAATTTGGCATTAGTGCTAAAAGTGAGACGATGCTCATGTATTATGATAAATCTGTGAATGCAACACTGAAACCAAAATACATCCATCTCACCAAAATAATCAAAATAACAATAAGGTGAACCAATAAGGTGAAATAACAAAAATGACTAAAAGGAGGATTATTACAAAAAAGATAAAAATTAAAAATTTGGATAACTTGGAAAAAAGAAGAAATTGAAAAAAATACAAAACGTCAATAAGTCTTTCTAAAAAATATTGTATGACACACGTAATATATGTGATTTTATTTTTCTCTTAGGATTGCGTCACTCGGTCTGCGGCCTTTCCTACACCGGCGCAATCTTTTCTACACCGGCTGATGAGAGATTATTCTGTCACGCCATTTTTAAAGTGCAACTTCACAACAAGGGTGACCAGATAGCAGAAAAGTAAATTTCAAATTATCGTGTAGTAAATGAAAGTTCGTACAAAGTAATTTTCAATAGTCGCTTTTAATTAAACGAATAATTATAATTATAGTAATTAACGAGACGTGTGGATAAAGATGGGTATAATTGCGTAAGTGCGACGATTGCATGAGCGACGATATGAGCGAGTTTTCTTATATACCACGAGTGCAATTATACTCCTTTGTTGACATGTTACGTTCAATAGTTTTTCGTTTGCATTTAAGATTAATTTCATTTATGAGAAATTCAAGCCCATCTTCACCATTCGAAGCATACATTTAATGACGTTGCATTGCTTCGGACAAAGACCTATTTTAGTGGGCCTTGTATTGTGTTTACTGCACAAGAAATGTTTCCCAATGGAAGGTACTGAACATATTGTGGCCAAAATAATAAAAGAATCTGATATAGTCATAAAAACATTGGTTCTCACGAAAAGTAAAGACAGGTTTAAAAGGGAATACAAATGTATAAATATTACAGTAGTATTATATAGTAGTAAATAGTATAGTAGTTAGGGAAGTAAAAATAATATAGTCACTTCTGACACTGTCTTGCTATACCGTACATTTTAGAACGGGCAAACACAATTGACGTTTATAATGTTTACATTTGGAACCCTAAGGCGAAATGTTTTATATGTAAAACATTTAATTTATTCATGTTTAATATTTTATGTTGTTCCAGAGTCCGCTATCTTAAGGTTTACTTCGCCAATTTAGTTTTATTCATGTTGTTTATATGAAATTGTTTTATTTACGTAATTTGTGATGCAGAGTTTTGTTCATGATTCATGGTTGACTGCAAACACCGTGGCTACTTCTGTGTTACCTCATTAAGCGATTTGGCTCCTTTCCTGAATTGTGATTGGTAGGTGTGGAGTTTTAATTGCACGGTGGAAATTTAATTGCAGGCGAGTTATTAAAATATAGGTAGTCAACGATTTTAATCTAATTAATCAGCTTATTAAGTTAACTAAATGAAAAAAATATTTAAGTAAATTATAATTAAAATTGAATTACAAGTCGGTACACCGCGCACATACCGATGAAGCGAAATCTTAGACATTAGAATGGTCTCTAAGCCCCGAATGAAACGTTCAAAGCAATAATTATTCCAAATTCATCACCTTGCTCATACAAATCATTGCGAGAAACTGTGTTCTTTCTCGCAATATTTGTAACGCTTACCTCATACGTATGTATTACGTGATTTGTAACGCTTACGTAAAAATTGAACAGGACCGTATTTGAAGATCTGCTTTTAATAAACACAGTTCATTCAGAAAAAAATGTCTTGTAGTTGTAGTTGTAGAAAGACGACTAAAATATGTTCAACTTTTTATTTTTCTAAAAATCAGACTTTTGAAAATTTTCAACGAGCATAGGACTTGTACATTTCTGTTTAGCGTTTACTACGCTATCCGACAACAAAATTTATTAATAACACCTTGTTCAAGATTTTTCAAAATTTTGAAAATGCTCCAGTGGCTTCATGTAAAGTACCACCCAAAATTAAAATGACGGTTTAAAATTCCAGGGACCGCGACATCAACCAGATAGATTGAGGAATAGCAAATTTGGAAAAAAATCGGCTGAGAGGTTTGCTGCTAGCATTATTCACAGACGGACGGACGGATGTTTTGTCGTCAATCGAGTTTTTGGTATCAAGAACCGACAAAGTATGCATTCTGTCCACAAGTATTAGAGGTTTTTTTGTTAATTTAGCAACTATCCACTTTTCCGTTACCAGGGCCCCGTAATAAAAGTTTTTCTACGAAACATTCGCCTTTTTTCACCTAGCATTCCATAACCTTCTCCCTACTGCATAAGCGATAGCGAGAATGTAAAAATGGCCCTTAACTCCTCTGTAATAAAAGCTCTTCACGTCCAAATGTTGCATCTTCTATGTATCCAAACATATTCCTTCTTTATTTTTGAGGTAAAGTGGTGCATATTGTACATTTCAAATGCGTTCAACACGAGGCTAATTACAGACGTAACAAGCACGAATCGCGCGATGTCTTCCCTCCCTCTTCCTTTAACTATCCTCTCCTCTTACACACACTTACGCTCACATGCACTAAACTAGCTCACGCGTCGAGAGGCCCAGTCGGCTGGGGCGGTGCCCGGGAGAGGCTGGGAGATGCCTGGTTGGGGAAAATCCCCGCAGGCCCCGTAGGTCAGCGCCGGATCTCGTCAGCCAGTGGGGGAAGATCACCGTCACCTACCACGAAAAAACATGACTATACATACGGGACTAGACCTTCGTAGTTGACGCACCCGGAGTCAGTAATTAATTAATCCGCTCAGTTTCTTTTCTCAGTTTGAGTCATCGACTGCTTTCGACTTGCGGATGGACTTCGTCAGCGTGGAATGATGGGTGCTCGGCGGCGGAAGTTCGCTCGCGGGCGGGGGCGACACAGCTGCCTGAGGCCCTTCAGAGACGCAGTCCGCTGGAAATAAGGAAAGAAAAAGAAAGAAGAGGGACGGTGGAGATAGATTCCCTTGAACCAATTGATAATCGAGTTGATGACGTGGATACAGGACCATTAGTGGTCTAGGAAGAACTCGAGTGACAGGTCGCAGTGGAGGAAGTGGTGGCAATGAATATGGTGACGGCAGAGACGGTAAGAAGGAATTGTTAGTAGAAGTAGCGGTGGTAAATTCAGTTTGTCACAAGGTTTTGGTTGATCTATTTTGTGATCTCACGTGACCAGAATCACTTGATCTCTGGGTAGCGAACCGCGAAACCGCTCTTAGCTGTCGGGACGCTTGAATGGGCATTGATAAGTTGTGCCGATGTTCATGCTGCTTTACATTTTATTTTTCTGTTTTGGCCAGTTGTTTTTCGCTTAGCACGGACCATCTCTTAGCACTGAGTGCCAGGCATATGATGGCAGAGGGGAAATATTAGTGAATATTTCATGGGAACACATTTTGAGTCCGTCTTCTTTTTTATTTTATTTTTTGCCGACCTACACACGTAATTAACCTTATATAAGATAAAATTTGCTTTCTTCTTCTGGTTAAATCTCTTCATTAATTCTGTTTTACCTTCATTCTTCTGTATTACACTTTTTGACTTTTCCCCGCGGGATTGTTTGGGACTTGGGCCGTGTATCGTCCCACTTATAAAAACCCTGTAGGAGAACTGAAATATTTTGCCCGGGTGCCCAGATTTCCTGAGGCACTGACGATGTCAACGCTGAGGCGATCGCAGTGATGACGGATGGCCCCCAGTTGGGCTCTTGGCTTCGTCGTGCAAGTGCCAGAGTCTTACGGGATATTGAGGAGGGGACTTGTCATTGTGAGTGGTGCTTAATTCAACTTCGGCGCCCACGTGGAACGCCGAGTGCTCCGAAGAATCCACGTTCAACGGCGGAGATGTTCCGAATGGAGTGCTATGTGCCGGCGTATCCGGATGCGAAGCGCAGCTCGACAGGGGTGGGGGTAAGAACGCAAGATAAGGTGTCCGCTCGGGGGCAGGTAACATCCTCCTGGTACATGAAATATCCTTACGACTATAAACATTAATCTGCAGTCAGATTCACGGAGCTTGGTCAATCAGTGCCAAAAATTGTAACACATTGATGTTTGTCAACGTTTTGTAAAATATATTCAGCAAAACATCAATCCAACCGAAAATAATCGGTGGGCCAATGGAACAATCTCCAGGGATCTAGGCAATACAATCAAAAAAACATTTTATTATTCGTTAATTTTTTACGCACCTGATGACTCTCACTCCTCCAGCTACGTCTCTGCGCGCCGCGTGACTAATCATTGGCATAAAGTCGCTTGGGCGGCAAGGAAAGCGGACGTGTGGCGCCCAATTAAAAGTTTAGAGGACAGGCGGAGCGGCGCGGCCGAGGCATTCTCCGCAGAGAGACGTTCCCGCCTTATATACCGCACCGCACCGCGCCAGCCGCCAACGCACCCGCGCGCCGCGGCGGCCGCTTTCTCTGCTCCGGTCTGTCAGCGTCGCCATCTCTTGTCAACGGCGACCGTCCAACTGCTCCGTTCCTGCCCGTTGCCTGTCACCGAAGCTCTTCTTCCGTTTCCCTACATCTTTGAACAACCGGGAATCACATCAAATCGGTCGCGTTGTTATATTGTCCTCTCTTCGGATTTGGGTGAAAGTGAAAGGTGCTGCTTGGAGGAGAAGTCCGGAAGTTTCTATTCTGTCTGAGCATAGTTATTTACATCACTTTTTGTTTTCCGTGGACCTGCTCTTTCTTACTAGTCCTTACATCTCTCTACATAATGGGTATATTCTTAATGAATATATATAAGTTTTATTGGGACTAATAAATAAACTATGTTACTATAATTCTTTAAAATTTAAATCCGTAATGATGTCTGCCCCAGTCCGTCATTCTTTTATGTGTCCAAGAATATTACATTTCTCATTTTTTATCATCTTTCATATTAATTATGTCATTCATTTCATAATAGAAAATGAATTGTTTAATTATATAATTAACAGAAATCAATTTATAGAAAGTTCATTACTACAGGAAATTAATTATAGAACAAAAGAATTATAGAATGGCGAAAGTCGTTATTTCTTCCTGACATAGAAAATGAATGAACAAGCATTTTCGTAGCTCAGTGTGAATTCGAACGTTTTGAATTGCCACATAGAACAATACTACACACCGTATATTTGAAAATTCACGAGATTCTTGTTCATTGACATTGAACTGACTTTTAACTAGTGGTGCTCCAACAGCACATACTGTTCTCGCCTTTGGTCATGATTATTTTAGTACTATTTATACCGCAATTTCTCTTCTTCAGAATACGTACAAACTCGCCTGAAAGTACGTTGGTTAACTAGTAAAACCAAAATGTTTAGAATGAATATATAAAACTCATTGACAGTTAATATTAACGTAAATAATACTTCGTTCATGACACAGAAACTCAGCGTCATATAAGTCATTTCTTATATCGGCATGAACAAGTCTCAAAATTGGCTTTTAATCTCAGGTAGGGAAGTTTTGCGTAATATCTGATACTATACAAGAAATTGCAAGAAAATATTGCTTGTTTACAAGCGCTTGGCCTAGCGTTTAAAAATATATATTGTTACATAGCATCTGGGAGAATGTTTATTTCACGATTATCTCGAAAACTGCAGGCCAGACCAGCGAATTCCTGAGACAAAGGCATAATTTCTAAGTACGATCCTGTTTCGCCCCTCGTGCATTCGCCCGCCTTCGCTATCGTCGCTTGCTGACTAGCCGCCCAGCATAAGGGTACCGCGCGGCGGCGTGAGCTACCTGGATGTGGTGGTCGCGCGCGGCCCAGGCAGCGTTACCCGCATCGCGCGAGCCATCTGCTCGCAACGCCGCTTGCCCTGCCTGCGAGGCAGATGGCGCGCGCGGCGGCGCCCGCCATCGCCAGCTGCCCGGAGCGGCGCGATGGCCAGCGGATAGCCAGCGCGGGCGGTGCGCACGGATTTGGTCGCGAGTGCTAGATTCCTCGAGCAACACGACAGGTTGCTGCATTTTTGAATATCATGATAACACAATCGTTTGTTTGTTAATTTATGTACTGTCAACTACAGAAAAAAATGCGTTTGAAATTCTATCCCCGCACCGACAAATTTGATACCCCGCGACCCGGGGAGGGGTGTGTTGACCAATCGCTAGAAGATGGTGTCTGTGAGTGTTGAAAATCCCAAGCGGCTGGTCACAGAGGCGGGGCCTCCTTTGCTTACGTATGAGGCGGAAATACCGTCATCTTTCCTGTCAATGGGCAGTTTTTGCCGGCAAGAAAAAAATGAAAAAAAAGGCTTTTTCAGTCGGTAATTGGTGTCAATTGACCAGTACATATTTAGCACGTAGCAATAATTATACTAGCTTTTAGCAGTAAATTTTAAACTCTTGTCAAACTGCTATTTGAAAATGTCCATCTCAGACTATTTTACGGAGCGTTTACGGCCATTCTAGCACATATTTTGAAATTGTTTATAAAATTGTAAATTGTTGCAAAATCATTAATTCACTGTTTTTGAATCTGAAACATTGGGGAAACATTCTACGCATTAGAATTGCAAGAGTTAAAAATTGTTTATAAATTTGGAAATATAGGATTTTTTATTGTCAATCTGAATTGTGTTTAAATGCAATACAAAATTCCAGAAACCGATCGGTGCTATCAGATTTCATTCTCGAGGCATGTATTTCTATATAAGAAATTAGCATCTTACATAACCCCATTTTTTTCATTTAAATCATTCGTTTTACGTAAGTATACAGAATATACAGTTTCCCAATGTGGCGTTTTTACCTATCACATATGTTTAAAAATCACTTACTTTGTAAAACAATTCTCTGCCCAATGCAATTACGCTGAAACCGCTGAACATTAATTACGGCAAATATAAACAAATCTTTATTGTGTGGTTATTATATTTTAAGTCCTGCAATTTGTAACCCGATATATTTATCAAATAGGGAGGAAATTGATTAGAAATTAATTAATTTTCAAGGTGCATTACACTGAAACGAGAGACTGGCTCCCACTTCTGCTATTCAATAAAACCGGTATTGATCTATAGAATGGCTTTATTAATTTTTTTTCAAAGGCCCCTCTTAAAACCGTGAGTCGGAAACTATTGGTTCCTCTTGTTTAACTATCGGCATTTAATGAGGATTAAAGAATTGAATACAAGCTGTTTGTTCTTACCTGCATTGGATTGCATGAATAGAATGTTAAGGTTTTCAAATGAAATATTTAATATTGTATGTTGAGAGATCACCTGAGTAGAATCACACATCACAAAATACTATATTATTTACTCAGGTATTTACAATTTTAAATGAACGCACATTAAATTTAAGTTAATAATTTCAATTCAATTTACCATTCAATAATTCACGATCTTCTTTCTAAAAATGTTAATTTGATGTTTTTTGTATAATATTCGAATGCCAGAAAATGTGCTCGATCGTGAACATTAACGGAGTGAAATAGTGTAGATTTGCGTCGTAAAATTCGGATATTTCATGCGAATTTTTTTAATATTTTTTTTTATAAATTCAGTAAAATCACAATTTTTTTATTCTAACTTTGACCTACAGAAAACCACTACATTGCCATGTAGGTTCCCTGTTATTGCAAATTTTTAATACACAAGAATAATGGCCAAGGTAGAAACTATCTTCTTCGATAGATGACAAATATCCCATCCGCAATTAAATTTCATTGCAAAATTGTAAATGTTTGCAATGTTATTATATATTTCAAACAATATTAATAATTTGATTTCAAATATTTTAAGGTTGGTGAACATTTCAATGAAATTTTATGAATTCATATGTTTTAAAATAAACACTTCTAAAATTCAATTATTGTAGCTTTTAAAATTATAACAAAGATACGTATATAGTAAAAAGCGTTGTTACTACTAGAAGATCACTAAAACACATGTTAAAAGAATTTTAACATATTTAGCGTTAATGTTTGCAGTTTAGTAAATTTCAAGGCCGTAGCATTTTCCAATGAAAATACTTAGTCCAAATTCGGTGGTCAAGTTATATTACCTTCCCAACAGACTAAGTTTGAGTTTCAATCCCACAAATATTGTCTGAGTGCTAAGGTGGTTTGTTGGAGACTTACTCGCCATACTATGAAACTTCTGTCCTTCTAGATCTGTTCTGACCATCTGTAGTGGGACGAGGTAGTGGTTTTTCAAAATAAAATGAGGTTCTAATGTTCTAAAGTAAGCTCTAAACGAGGTTCGAAGTTTCTAAAGTTTCATCGTTGAAAACGTTTAGTCCTTATAAAAAACAGCTAGGTAAAATATCAAATAATCAATGTCAATGATCACCAGCTTAACATTGTTCTTATTATTTGGATGTTTTCAACAACTCAAAAACTTATTGAAAACGCATGTTTCCCAGGAAACCAATTCAATAAATCTAAGCATTTATTCACATTTATTATATATAAAACACTGCAATATTTAAGACATTATATGATTACTTTCTTCACTGTAATTCTGAGATAAAAAAACTTATAAGCAGTGAAGATTAAAGAAGTTGTTAGTGATTAAATAAGTCAAATGATCAAATGGAAAGCTATGTCTCTTGCTTCATATACTCGCTCCTGTTTGAATCACGTATTGCACGTGATTCGTCTAAACCTACGAAATGTGGGCACATAATAAATTTGCTGTTGTTTCAGATTACAGTTATATGCTCTAAATGAAACAGCAGTAATGATTTCGACAAACGCTCGGGAGTCGAGACAGTTTTACCCGTCTGCGTTCCCTGATGATCTCTGATGATGTCTTATGATTAACTGGATCTCCAAGAGGATCACATATGCCTAATTTCACAATTTTTTCACCTAATTTAAGCAATAAAAAGACGTTTTCTACAATTCTGAGAGCTCTGAGTCGCGAACGAAGAATTCTAATGGAATTTTGAAAACACATTTCTATTCCGACGTCAAGTACGGGAATTATTCAATTTTTCCTGTTCATTTTTTTAGACTTGAACATTAACTAATGGTGCTAAAAAAGCTCATAGTTTCTCGCCCTTAACAATGTTTATGTAATACTATTTACACCGTAATTTCTCTCCGAATTAACACGTCTCATTCAACAGGTTTTGTAAACTAATTACAAATCGTAAAACATGTGGTGAGAAACCTAAATATTTCCGGCAAATATCAACACAAATGCGAGAATATTGTTACATTCAGCTAAATCATGACCTACCAATGAGACGGAATTCACCAACTGCCGTCCCGCAGGGCGGAATGCCAATGTCGAGTTTCAATCTGATATTTGGTGGAGGCTAACTATTTTCTTTCATATTACATGTAAATGGTATTTTTTAAGAGAGATAACCGAATTGGGGTAATTTTAATTAAGATTTCGGGATCTCTAGTAAAAAAACAATACATTTAGAAAGTAAATGTATTCCTAGCAACACAGATTATCAAATTTGTTTTAAATAATATCTAAAATACTAATTTGTAAATGTATAACAAAAGCTCGAATGTAAGAAATGAACAAAGAAGAAATATGAAATAATTAACAAATTCAAACTTACGAAGAACCCAACTACCTTGAAGCACATTTTAAATTTCGTTCACGTCGTGTTGGGAATTCGTAGTGCGCGAATATGTTTGACACCAAATTACACAATAAATATTTGTATTTTAGAAAAATTGAGCTTGACCTTATTTGAAGAAATATTTTTGAACATCCTTCATTTAAAAAAGTGTTCTTCATAATTGTAGCTGTTGGAAGACGCAGAAAAAATAAACATTTTTACAATATTCAAAAAATCAGAATTTTTAACCAACATAAGGCCTGCACAGAGTGGATTTCGGTATGAGCATTGTGGGCACTGGCTCCTAGGCGGCAAGTTTTTGAAGGCGGCATTTTTTTTAATTCACATTTTTTCATTGGAAAAACTATTCATTGACAGGAATTACAATTGTCCATGTTGATTTAACAATATAACTTGCGCTCGGACAGTTTGCCAGCGAAGAACGACACCGTGAAGTTTTGAACAAAATTATGTGAACTCAAATTACAAACACTATAACTTTCAGCAGGTCAAAGTGTATTTTTTACTGTCTCGTCCTCATAATGGTACATCGTAAGAAGAAAAAGTTACGTACTCGTGCGTCGTAAAACGGCTAATTTTCGTCTGAAAAACTTGTTGACGGCCCTGGATTCGTAGCAAATGGATAAATCCAGTTGCTAAATTTGGGTCAAAAGTCCTCTAACACATGGTGTAGCCAGAATCGATGTTTTGTGGCTCCTTGGAATCGAAAAATCGATTGACGGCAAAACGTCAGTCAGTCCGTCTCTGTCTGTGATCAACGCTTGCGTTTAAACCGTTCAGCCGATCTTATATCAAAATCGATATTCCCCAATCGACCTGAATGATCTCGAGGCTTTGGGAGTTATTTCGTATTTTTCGATTTTTGAGAGCAATTTACAACAAGCATCAAAACATTCAATTTTTTGTTTCAAAAATGGCACCAAATATTTTGATCATACTTTGTCCTCAGATAGCATAAAGAAGGCTTAAGGAACGTTACAGATCTCATATTCGAGAAAAATTCCAGATTTTTTTTAAAGTTGCGAAAGTGCAACTTATCACAACTATAATATATAAAACAGAGATATTCCTGTTTGAAATCTGTTCCGTAAAGACAGAAAATAAGTTAATTTTCAATTATTCGAAAAATGAGCAGTTTTTGTGTTCTTTGGCGCGAATTATGGGCAAATAAAATGTTAACATTTTCGTTTCTAAAAACCTCTCCAATTTTTCCCCACGGATACAAGAAAGTATTACTAAAAGAAAGGCGCGAGTCAAATGTTTCTTGAACTCTCTGAATTTTGAAAATCACAAATATAGATATAATGTAAAGAAAGTATGTGCTGCAGTACCACCACTATTTTTATTATATAAACACCTTTCTTAAATTAACGAAATTGAAATAAATAATAAGCAATTAATATTGCATCGTATACATTTCTATGTCTATTTTTTGCTCAATTCGTGATCTTTCGGTTAGTAATCAAAGATATTACTTGAATTTGTGTTTGTCCAAAAATATATGTGCTATACATGACCACGTTACAATACCGAAATTAGAAATTGAAAACAGGTACTGACACAATAAAATTAGAATACCTTCATATAGATCAATATTCGTCCCATTCATCGATATTTCATTGTCAACGACCCACAAAACAGGGATTCTGGATTCACCACGTGTTAGAGGATTTTTTTCCAAATTTAATAACGGTATTTATTCACATTTACTTTACCAGGGCCCTGTAATAAGAGTTTTTCTGCAGCATTACATAAACTTGTCTATACGTAAGAAATTCCTTCTTAAGCACTAAAAAACAAAAGTTTAGAGCATTTTTTGAAAAAATTTTGAAAATGTAAGGATTTCTTGTAAAGAACCTCCAAATTTTAAAAAATGATTTTCAAAATCGCAGAGTTTTGCAAAGAGCCAGATCCGAAAATCCGTTTTGAAAAAAAATCCTACGTATGGTTCAGTCTCTAGTAGTGTTGGCAGACGGGCTGAAAGACGTTTTGAAAAAAAAAAAACATATTTTGGTATCGGTGGACTACAAAACATGTATTTTCGCAGCATTACATAACTTGCTCTATACTACGTATGTTACTCCGTATACGAGGGAACTTAATACGTAACGAGAAAGTAACTAGTGGTGCTACAGAATGGCACAGACTTTCTCGTGCATGTTAGTATTATAATTTCTTTGGTTCGGGCTAGTTTTACTCTCTTCACCTATTCTCGTCCCCGGAGCCATCTATAGCCGCCTATACTTCTTTATTTCACTTTTCAATTTTTCTGTTTCTTACTGTTAGAAATGAAACACGTATTCAAGTATTTCGTAGAAGAGTACAAGTACAACCTTGAACTAAATGAAAATTTTCGTTAAAAACCATGGAGCTGTTTTTAAGTAAATGGCATTTAAGTGTTACTGTAAATACAAAATTTGATGTTCAATTTCTCAGAAAACGTTTGAGTTTTCCAAAATTTCATTGAAAGAGATTGAAAACTATTTCACTCGCAAACACATAGTTATATTATATTATATTATATATATTATTATTATATATATTATAATATTATATATATATATATTGATTAATATTATTGTGACGTACCGGGAAACGGTACTCTCACGAAAAATAAAATATATAAAGACGGGTTACATTCTCGTGAAGGTTCCCAGGGGGAATTGACGGTGGCATTAGAAGAATATCGAGGGAACTCTTTGTGGTCATTAAGTTTAATGATGAAATATATACATAAATTCTTTACAATACAGGCCGCCAAGACTTTAATAATTCGTCACGAGTAACGCTACCTTGAAAGCTTCGATGTCCACCGGCTGCTGGAGGCGAGCGTGGCGCGCTGTGCAACGGCGGCGGCGTGTTCGGCAAACTTCGTCGCGCCCCGAAGTTGTCGGAAACCGATTTCGGTCGACTCCGCGACCTCCAATGCAATGGCAACGACTCCCGGATCCACCACCCCACCAATGCAAGCAATGTCACATATACTAATTGCACAACGCGCAATGCGTCCCTCGGCAGCTCCATCACAACTGTTCTTCTCAATCCCTCACTGTTTGCGATCGCCTGTATGTATGCGCCGCTGCATCACACCCGGGCGGACATGGAACGCGTGTCTGTCGGTCACTCAAACTCCACTATTAATGTTTTCACTATCCCGGTCCTGTGCGCACTTCCGTTTTCTAATCATCTAATTATCGATTTATAGCACCTCTAATCTCCCACTAGCGGCTACATCAGTTCCACTTGTTGAACTATTACTACAACTTGCTTGGGGCAGCAACCCATCGTGTTGCGCTCGCGCTTCTCGCCGATACTCTCCACCCGGCGCTCGCGCCTCCTGCGTTACTGCTCAACCCTCACTCGCTGCCCGGGTCTGCCCCCCGTTTGACCGTTGGTGGCAGCGCGGCTGCTGGCGTTACTACGCTGATCGATTTATAGTGCTTCTTTATTAGATTAATATCAATTTTCGTTGATCATGCGAACGTCTTCGTTTCAATTATAATATTGAACGAAGAACGTTTCTTATTAGCACAATTAAAATTGATCACTAATTATAATTAAAATAAGATACGGAGTTGATCGGCACAGTAACGCCGCCGCCGCCGCCCCGCACACCAACGGTCAAATTGGGGTAAACGACCGAGCGAGCGACGTTAGAGTAGTGCGCGGAGAGGCTCGATGAGCACGGACGGGCAGTGCTGCGTCCAGAGATTAATGTCGTTTTAGTGCATTCGGATGAGTGTGGCGCTGAGTGTGGACCAGTTGATAAGGATAACATCAGATGATTAGTGAGTGGAATGCGCACCAGAACTGATAAAAACCATAAGACAGGAAATCGTGTGCTGATGGACTCGTCATATTCCCGCCTGGTATAATATAACAGGCAGTACTGTACGGACATCCGCGCAAGTGGAGAAAGTCGTTGAAAAGATAGAACTGCCGACGAACCATCAATCACGCGTCGTGCGTTCCAGCTACCCGTGAGACATTATTCTACCGCTGGGGTGGACCCGGGGCAATCATCGGCCGTGCGTTGGGGCAGAGGAGTTGGTTGCAGGCGGGCGAATTCCCGGCGGACTTCGAGGCGAACGAATTGCCGAAGACACCGCCCCGTTGCACGACGGCCCCGGTCGCTCTCGAGAAGCAGTAGGGTTTTTTAACTCAAGGTAGCGTTATCGTGCGCTTGTTCCAAGCTGCGCATTGCATTGTAATACATTTGTAAAGTTGTGTTTTTGATCATCAATATTTAAATATGCAAAAGAATTTATAAGTATCTTCCTATGCTGCGCCCAAATTCCTGGAGGACCATTCACGAATGTACTGTCCCTTGCATAATTTATTTGTCGTGAAAGTACCGCTTCCCAGGTACGTCACCAATTTATATATATATTATAATATATATATTTATATATATAATATATATTATAAAGGAAATTTCCGCAAACTCAAACTTCTGTAGAAACAGCTTCAAATTCCGCATTCTTAAAAACGCAAAAGCCATTTCTCAAAACGGCTCCAATTTTCTTCAAACTAACTCTTAAGATATGCTATGCACTGTTGAAGTTTAAATAAATAAATCTTTGATGTATTTTTTCTTTTCAAAATTCACACTAGATTTTTAGTATTTCTCACGCCTTTGATATGAACAATTGTAAACTATTATTTATGAGTTTAGTGTTTCAATGACTTCAAATGAAATTCTGAGAAAAGAGCTTCAATTTCACATTTACGGTAACGCTTTAACGCATTTCTTGAAAACCGCTCCAATTTTCAATCGAAATTACCTTTAGCTATGTTTCACTCTTCTTTACTATTCTTAAAATAATATTTTCGTTGTCCTCTTAGGAAATCAAAAATTAAGACAATTACAAAAACATACTTGGGTGGCGAAAAATGGAGCTGACAAGAGTATGTGGTATAGCTAGACTATACCAAAAAATAGAACTAATATTGGAATTCTGTGTCATTCTGTAGCAGCTAGTAGTTTTAATGTTACACGCAATATTTGCGTAAACCTTTTCAACGCAGGGCATGCAGCAGGGGCCCAGGCCACACATCGCGGCGCAATAGAGGTGGCCTACAATACGATAGCGCCATGAACACCTGCACTTGATCGGACCAAAAACGAGGTCTGCACAGCTATTGAGAATATTGACAAAGCCAGGATGTCCAGTACAACAGACCGAACAGTTTCGACAGACCTTGTTCTACAATAACAGCAACCTAACGTAAAACCCGGATTGCAACAAATGCGCATCAGGCACAAACAGAAAAGGCTCCTGTAACCAAAACCGCGGTATACTATAACTTTCTGAAAAAGAGTGCGCAATGGCACATGATTCTTACTTCGAGCTCCCATCAAAAAAAATCCATGCAAAGATCCAGATCCGTTTTCGTGCCCAGGATAATAGATTGGCCCCCTAGAAAAATTAACCGAAACGTAAACAAATTCAGCTACTAAGCTGATCAAAGAAAGTAAAATAACTTACTTATACGTAGACGATAACTACTGCGAATATGTAGAAGTGACAGGGAGTGACAGCACAAATAATTAAAATTGTGTGAAAATAAGGAAAAAATAAGGAATAACCATAATTCACACAAGAAACGTTGAGGTGAAGAGACAGAGGTATGATACTACAGGAAAAGAGAAACCCTGGAAGGCCGCAGAAAAGATGTGGAGAGAATCTGTATCATCTGTGAATTTCGGGATGAAGCGTGAAGAAATATGTTTACAAACCTTCATAAAGAAAGAAAAAGATATATCGCTTTTTAAGGTGTGCGGTGTATTCAGAACATAACGAAGATGTTTTAGCTTCAATATATTGCGGTAAGTGTAATGAAAATGTAAAATATTAAAATTAATAATCAATACGTCACTATAGCGTGGCTAACAAATGGAAATAGATCGAAAAATCTAAAGTATATTATTAATCTATAGTATGCATTCTCTATATGATGTTTTTAACCACGAATTCAACATTCTCTGTGTCCTTATAACGGCTGTTCAATATCAAGATGCTCATAAACGTTCTTTACACACACAAGAAAATTTCCTCAAATTGATTCTTATACAACTTATGTTATGACAATTACCACCAAATTGTATTCACAAATTAAAGATAAAGGGAGTTAGGAATAAGGAGATAACACAGAATTTACAAAAAACAGCTTCACCAGAATACATAGTTTCCTCCCCATAAAACACAAACAGTTTTCGGTTTATACGTTAAAATAAAAATATAATAATAAATCGATAATATAATAACGTAAATAAATAAATAAATAAATAAATAAAATAAATAAATATAATAATAAATAATAAATAAATAATAAAATAAATTAATAAATAAATAAAATAAATAAATATAAATAAAAAATAAATAAATAAATAAAAAATAAATAAATAATAAAAATAATAAATAAATACATAATAAATAAATAAATAAATAAAAACATAATAAATAAATAAATAAATAATAAATAAATAATAAATAATAATAAATAAATAATAAATAAATAAATAAAATAAATAAATAAATAAATAATAAATAAAAAATAAATAATTAAATTAAATAAATAATAAATAAATAAATTTAATAAATAAATAAATGTTCTTGAGAGACTGTTTTTTTAGGGTACCAAATAAAAAAACATTGTCTCAAAAACCACTGTGAAATTTGTTCTTCACTTTTTCTACGAGTAGACAAAGATTGCTTGAAAGAATGGTACATGTTCATTTTCGTTAACGTCTATTTTCAAAACAACGGTAAATTGAGAAATAATGCTAGAAGGTATGTGTTGTTTAGAACTTGCTAGTTGCAAAATAACATACTTCTCAGCAATATATGGCAAAACTACTCAATTTTCAAAACAATTAACATTATTTATTAAGAGATGTTTTTCAGACTGTTTTTGAACTTGGATATATGCTGCCGCTAGCACACTAGTTCGTTACTTTTTACCCTTGTTAAGACAAGGGACGCATTTGAAAGATGGTGCATTCTCTTTTTCATTAACTCCGCTGAATCTATGAATATCCTCGTTGGAAATAAATGGAGAGCCTATTGCGTCCTTGTTCCAAGTGAACTTTACGTAGAACGCCCATGAGTAACTGAAAATACCACTTTTGTTCGAGTCTCAGCCAGAAAAATTTTGCTGGTTGAAAACACTATTTGCAGATTACGTAGTATATGATTGCGAAGCCGTTACAAAACAAGCACAAGAATTTGACTGTTATGCACCACTAGTTTAAAAAAGAACCTTCACACAATTCCATAGGTTATGCATACGTAACATATTTAATGTACTGCACACCAGACAATTATTGTACTAAAAAAATTAAAATCCCATTTTATCCTGCAACCATTTACATAAATACCTCTTAATGAGTGGACTATAAACAATTTATCTATATTGACGCGATGAAGTATAGTTCTACTTGTTCTGAATTACACCAAAAAAACAATTCAAATGAAATTAATTCAAATACATAAAATTAGTTTTAGATCACACAAACGTCAATTATTAAGTATATTAATTAACCCTGACCTACGATTAAGAAGCGCCCGCGCATGCGCACGGAGAGAAATCAGCCTCGCGCGCTCAGCTCCCAACAGCTGAAGTCCCGCTAGCGGGCGGTCGTTTCCTAACGACAAACTGGGCTCCATTCAGAAAGTCAAAACGGTGATACAATACACAAATATAACAACTCTTTTCATAGTTTAAAAAACGCCTTATGTTAAAGGGTTTCGTGCAAAATTTGTACGGTTGCATATCACTGATGTTTCTACATTTTACACTTCAAGGTCAAGAAAAAGAATGTCAATATATCCCATCTTCTATTAATTACACGATTTGTATTATCTCCTTCCTATTTAGGAATCTACACCTTTGTCTCATCTTTCCTCCTCCCACTACTTGATTCCCTCGCTTTCTGTCTCTCGCCTTACTTTCTTTCCTTTCCACTGATGCCTTCTCACACCCCTTTCGAACACCTCCTCGAAACGTGTTAGTCCAAGTCCCATTTTTTGTGTGATTTCTATTATCACATTTTCGTCTAATCAGGAAACTCCTAGATGATTTATTTAACAAACCGTGAGAACACGAATTGATGCTTGTACTCGTACATGTTGCTTACGCAAGTACTATGATTGGTCTTACAAAACCAACAGCTTGTTAGATGTGAACTTTCACAGAACTAAACTGTTCTACATTTAGAGACGTCCGACTTTGGAATTCTCTGAAGTATATTTAGCTTAATAGAATTACCACACGAAACATTTGGAGGAAAATTAATGCACAAATTATATACTGAAAAAGAACAAAGTTTATTCAATGAAATAAAATACAAAAACATCGCCATACTTTCAAAGAAAGTGAAAAGCACATTAATTGAAGCAAAACAAATGTGGAGACTTGCTGTTCAGAGCCCCCCCGCCCAGCGCACCCAGCCCTGGCCCACGCCGCCGCCCCACGTAGGCCCTGCGGATGCACGGCGTGGCCCGACGCTCTCACGTGGGTTGAAGCCGTTGTGTTGTCCGCTGTACAAGACGTGCGGATCGTGCCTCGGGCTCCACCGGCTGTACTCCCCTTCACCACGTCCCGTCACGAACTCCCACTGTTCTACAATCGCCCGTGTGCGAGTACATGTGGACGTCGTAGTCGAACTATGTAGCGAGTGGTCCGGGCCAAGCGCAAGGCAGAAACATCAGACAGAGTGCGTGTTGTGTTAGGTAGGTGGCTGAGAACTCACCTGGAGGTGTCCGTCCCACTCGCCGCCAGCTCCTCCTTCCCAGCCGGTTCCTTGACCTCCATAGGCCAAGCCAGGGCACGCTGTGGCTGCCAGCGCCAGAACGCAAGCGAGGACTTGCAGAGGGAATTTTAGGATTATGTTACATTACTTCTCTTTTTCTGAAAGTAATTTACTCCCGTTTTTGTTTTCGTTTTTCAGAGTTTCTTTTCAGCCGATGCCTAGGCTGCTCTTAGCGATAACGGGTAGGCCGACGCTGCCAGACCGATGACACAGTGTACATGTAAGCTTCCGTGGCTCGAGTTCATGCGTTCTTGGCTGTCCGGGTGACGCCGCGTCGTTGGCAGAGAGGACGACGTTTCACCTGTCAAGTCACAAGCTTCCTCAGGGTAATGGCACAGCGATGGTACTCCTCCGGTGTTATATACTCTCCAGCCTCAATGCTCGGGAGGGCAGGTTTGCCGTGATTGGCGGAGAGGTCACTCTGACTTTTTACGGCCTACAGAAAGTGCACAAGATCGACGTGACTCTACGCCCCTTCGCCAACGCCATCAATTCTCCGACTCGCACTCTGGCGAGACTTGTGGCCACCCACCATTGTGCCGCTTGCTGAAGATATGCAGTGGGAACCTCTTCGCACTTCGTGGACATTATTCGACAACAAAGACTCAAAAGGAGTGACTTGTTCAGCTTTGATGTGACATCTCTGTTCACCAAGGTTCCAGTGAACGAGGGCGTGGAAGGGATTCGACAGAAACTACAGGATCGAAGCCATCTGACAGAATCGGCGGAACCGTCTACCTTTTCCCGCAATGCGATCAAACGATCGCTCGCCTGTGCTACGGGCCGCTCCAAAAGGTTCGGTGGCTCCGAAGGTCGTGGCAACGACGAAGACCGCCATGCTAATTCGAAGGTGGAGGATACTGTCAGGATTCGATTAGCCGTGCTACTGTCCGTCCGCAGAGTCACACCTCGCGTGGGAAAACTACTACGGAAGAACAACATCCGGACGGTTTTCATGGCACCCGACAAACTTTACAACGCCCTTTCACCATTAAAGGCGCGTTGCCACCTCTCCAGGGTCGGCAGGCGTTTATGAAGTTTCCTGCAGCTATGGCAAGACGTACGTTGCTGAGACAGGAGCGCACGGTGTCCGAACGACGCAGGGAACATATCAGCCATTATAGCAAGAACCACATCAACCGTTCGGCTATAGCACACCATTCTGGGGTTACTGGACGTGCCATCGAATTTGGCAAGACCCGGCTCCTGCACAGGGAAAACCGGTACTGGCTCAAACACATCAAAGAGACACTGGAAATCACTGGCGGGGTAACCATAGCTGTGCGACGGGCAATATCGCACACACGCACAAATACTCCCACTTTCACACACATCGAAGCAACAATAATAGAAGTAGGCACGGCCATTGGTTCAGTTTCATATGTGTTTATAAATCGCCACAATTACAGTTAAAAGAGGACGACCTGGGAGTCCTAATAAATACGAAGGCGAATATATTAATGACGGGCAATCTGAATATTAAAAGGCTCGAATAGGTTGCGTCGAAACTCAACAGCAGTGAATAAATTGAAAACTTTTAATGTAAATTCCCAACACCCACTATTTATCCAACCTCCCCCCGGCCCCAACCACCTCGTAAATTTACTCCCCCACAATATTTTAGATTTAGTCATTTATTCTTCAGGCCTGTCTCCCACAGTTCCGCAACCTCTAAACGAACTCGAATCCGACACCCTACTCATCCTCTTCGCCCTATATCTCGAAGCGTATCCATTTACTCACTGTAATAAAATAATTAAAACAAACTGGCGTTAATATAAAGAACGAATGGGCCGTAAACTTCAATCCCGTTGTCAACAATTCAAAACTTCAGCTGACATTGACATAGCTCTCAATAATTCACCTACCAACTAAATGAAGCCTACATAATAAATTCAATCAACAAACCCACCAAAAACGCCCACCAATCCCCAAAAATAATAAAATATTCAAGAAAGACGATAAGTACAGAGATGATACTATAGAAAAAGGACAAAACCGACCAAGCAGCTTTCCAAAAAATACGGGAGAAATTCCAAGACTACTAGAGTAATTCAGGGCCGAAGAATGGGAAACATTCCTCAAGCGAGCTAGCATTAAAGACAGGAACCTCAGATGGAAAGTGCAGAAACACGACTATACTAATATCAGCACTAAACTACCCAGACAGCGGGCCACCTACCTTCGACCTGCAGAGAAAAAACATTTCTGAAGACACCAGAAACGCTTGACTCCCGTCAACAGTTCAACTTACGTGATCGACCCCTCGGGAAACTACGTGCCAACCAACACCGCTCCACGACACTCAATTTTCCCCGCAAACGACACCGACGAAGAAATATTACAAATTTCGGAAGAAGGACTGAAGAAAGGTGCAGCATCACCAGCTAGCGGGCCCAATCGCGTAAACGGCGAAATGCTGCGTACCTTCCGTGTAGTGCCATCAAAACTGAACTACAAATCCTAAACGCTTGCCTGCGCACTGGCTATTTTCCGACAGCCTGAAAAAATGCCACACTAATACTAATTCAAAAACCGAAATAAGACCACTGAGATCCAAACAACTATAGACCCATGAGCTAGTTATCACAAACTGCAAAAGTTTTGGAAAGACTTCCACAAGCTCAACTAAGAAGCAAACTAGACGAAAAATTCGTAATAAGAAACACATAATTCGGTTTTACAAAAAGCCACTCGTTGGCGTTACAAACATATCGATTATCCATGGAAGCAGCTTCTAGTCTCTCCTTGAAATCCCTTCCTTTTAGTCTCCCTTCCCTCAATTTTTTCTAACTTTTCTTATGCATTTGACAAGGTAAATCACCGCATACTTCTTGGAAAAAATCCGTATGTTGCTTCCTTCAAGCCTCTACCCACTTCTGACAAGCTACCTCACCGGTAGAAACAATCCTAACTCTCCTCTCCTCGCCGAATTCGAGCAAACGTCCCCAAGCGGCCAACCTCCCACCACTACTTTTTATCTTCTTCCTCCACGACCTCCTACAAACGCCTGGCATTACTGAATACTTGTACCCCGACGACGTGGCCCTTACGGCCAAAGAGAGCTTAATCTCAAGAGCCGTCAAACGCCTACAGAATGCGACAAATTCTCTTAGTGACTGATGCAAAAGAAATACCAATACACTGAACCACACAAAGTACCAAGCAATCATGTTCACGTGGAAACGAAACGACCTACCGCTCTCTATACAAGTCGACGGAAACAACATCCCGTGGGAAAAAACACTTATTTTGGCATCAAATTTCATCAGAAGCTTACATGGCACAAACAGTGCGCAGAAGCTGCTAAAAAGATCGAGTACCGTGTCGCTCGCCTTGGTCCACTATTAAGAGCGCCAAAACTGAGAGAGAGCACAAAGATTCTACTGCACGAGTATTGTTCTTGCATTAGAAGTGCTGGGATTTACGCCTGTGCAAACTGGGCCACCACCGCAAACCTCGTCACGGTCATTATTGTAGAAAACCAATTCATTAGAACAATGATAAATAATCACCAACATTAAACATAACCAACATTCATTAGAACATAACCAACATTCACTAGATAAAACATCACCAACATTCATTAGAACAATGATAAATCACCAACAATCCAATTAATCATTAGAACAACTTTCAGGCTCGAACAGAGAACAATCTATAATGACTTTAAGCTAAAATTAAGTTAAAACCTATTACGAACGTAATTTATTAATTAGCAACTATCGATATAAACAACATCATCCAAAATCCCACTCTTGCCCCACTATTTCAAAGATACAAGCAGTACTTCATTAAAAAATCAAAGCCTATAACAAAAGGCTACCAATATTCGTTTCATGCGACATCCATAAATTACAAACTGTCCAGAAATAAATCACGAATAATTACTAGTTCGAAATCGAACACATACTTCGAAAAGTCTGCGACATGAGAGGCGAAACGTCGGCCTCTCCGCCAACGTTGCGGCGTCACCCGGACAGCCGTGACACAGTGTCATCAACAAAAGCAAATCAACTGATCGTTAAACGACAAATAAATATCCTGATTTATGTATAAGGTGAATCAATTTTTCTGTGTCTTCTTAAAGTTTTGATCATCAATAAAAATGTCGAACTTAGATCAATAGTGCATTTTTTTTAATTTAGTTACTTTCTAAGCTACTATATTTCTTGTTATGGATCTTATTTTCTTTCGTTTGTTACAAAATAAAATTTCAATATTGTTTTGGAATTAAATTTTGTTCCAAATTGAAGCTCCAAAGAACTTTAATATTGAACTAGCTAAAGATGTGTATTACATCGCCCGAAAAACGACCTGTAAAATAGTTACAACGAAACGTCCTATATACGTTTCACAAGAGATATCGAAAATCTCAAAAATATTTTCAAAACGTACACTAATTAAATGACAGTAGGCAACACACACTCACAAATTCTAAAACAAAACAATTATTACTCACTCTGAACAGAGTTACAAAAACAGGTATCTGAAAATGTAAATTTTCCCAGATCTGTTCATGTAATTTGTGGACTACAGCAGAAAATCCTGTTCTGCATTATAACATAAAAATGTTATGCATTACATATAACTATAATCTCTGAACATTATATAAAGACTCTAAGAGGCGAAATTTGTACCGAAAGTATATACTCACATGCTAACTCTATCATAAGTAATATCGCAGCACTTAGAGTTATCTTTAGTGCGACTATTTCACGAATTAAGACATTGCATGATTCGAATAGATAATTAAAACCACAGGTGTTACGAAAGAGAAACATTTACTTACAATTTCTCCCGGAATATGTGAAAGATTCATTCATCTCTGAGATATCACTGCCTCCTAGAATAACTTATAATCGAGTAAAATATGAACAGCAGTTAAATGCAGAAAATGATTTCAAGTAAGTTTCGTTTTTATGGTAAAACATTTTTTTAAAACAATTATAACAAATCTTCTGACAAGACCATTTCTTAAAAACACAATTATTAAAGTTGTTCATTACTGGGTATTTCATGAAAATATATGAAGAAGAGAATGTACAAGCTGAATTAGCAGCGGGATTCGTCAATTTCGAATGGATTGAACACACTCATTAAAGTATTCTCCTGAATAATTTTGTATCGTTCCACATAGTTTTGATAGCATATTCTTTGTGCTTTTCATCATCCAATCTTCGCATTCTAATTGCCCACAATGTAATTTCTTCATTTGTAGTTAGTGATGCCCATTTATAATTTCTTTCTTTACAAATTTCTTGAAATTTCTCCCACACGCTTTCTCTGTTTCTTTTGCTAGTTTTCGGCACTGAATCTTGAATAATATATTATTTTTCAGTTTTAAACATTACCACAACAACACATTTTAATATTATATTGGGGAGTTTTAGCGCCAGGCTTAAGGAGATATCCTTAAACCTTATTGATCACGTGACAAACGCTTTATACATTCAATGAACACCTTCAGAAGAGTTTTAGCAATTGCGACATTGCGTTATGCTTATTACAATGCAGGCATTTCAAGCGTTGAACAGAGAAATTGCATAATCATCAAAGAGTGTAGACTAGTGGTGAGACATTTAAAACACGCTACGAGTCAACAGAATAACAAATTTCATTGTGTATGGAGTCTTAGATTTTGTGGCCCTCGTTTATGAGATAAAGTCGGATGTGCTTTCTTGAAAATATAGGAAACACCTTACAACAGCGTTCGTTATGAGCATAAGACATAACCTATCCAGAAGTTGTGATTTGAACTCCTTTTTCGCGAATTTCTTTTCCGTCACCTATCAACATATCCGTTATATTCTTGCCAGCGTTGTGGAGTTTGGTAAGAAATAATTGTAACTGCTCACATACGAGAATCGGTTATCAAGTTGGAAAAATTCAACTTTTTCTTGTTTCAGGCGGCTATTTGCCTCTTGTAAGGTGACCGTAGAGTACCCACAGACTTGCACTATCATGAAAGTATAGGTCGTACCTTAGGTGTAAGGTAAGACGTATGACTTCAAGTCCGTCACGTGACTATTAGTGCATAACGCCGCTACCTTACACGTGGTGCTAAAACTCCCTATTGATGGTCACAAGTTATTAATGACCTGAAACAATTGCTATCTTTATCTTAAAAAAGTAAATAAAGTAATTACAGCTGAGAGCAAAAAGGTAAACAATGTGATAATTGTATGGCGATACACATCTGGGATTGGTTGATTTTGAATATATTCGTGCTTAGCATTAGTTACTTATTACACGAACAGATACGAGTGAAATAGTCATTTAAAATTGATCATTAATCCTTAATCTCAAAAAACTATCAATTAAAGATTGACTAATTTTCATGTATCTATTGCAACTCGCGAAAAAAACGACCATTACAACAAACTACATGAAAAGTAGTCGGTAGGTATTGAAAACGACATTAAGTAGAAATGACGTAAGATGAGTGTTCATTCCCTTAATTTTAAGATATTATTCTTGAGGAGAAGAGCGGTTAATAGAGTAGTATGGTCAGCAAGCCCAGTCTGTAATGCAGCTAATGAGAGAAGGGCGAGGGCGAGTCTCCGGCGCCTTAAAACGGAATCACTAGACCAAGAGAAGGGAAACATAACAGAAAGCAAGGGTGGAAGAAGCTGCTTGGGAGTAGAGACATCAGGTCTTCGAGGGGAGAAAGCCCTAAAGAAATTCTGCAGGTCGGAGGCAGCAAGGTTGGCTGCCCCAACCACCGACTTAACACTGCCCATGACGCGGCCAGGGGACATATATAACTCAGTGATAAGCAAAGTTGTAATAAGCTGGACCGACGTGATGACAAGCTTGGCAAGAAAACAGTTCATCTCCTAATATGAACAAGGAATGTTAGAGGTCCTAACAACAAAGAAGCTGAACTTCTGGTAGAAATGAAAAGAAAGAAAGCAAACATGGTTATAAAGGAAACAAATTATAAATTAATAGAATGAATGACTACTTATTTATACACTGAAGAGCCAAAAATGGTTCACCTACCTAATATCGTGTAGGCCCCCGACATAATTCAGAAGTGCCGCAACATGTAGTATGGACTCGACTAATGTCCGAAGTAGTGCTGGAGGTAATTGCCATCATGCATCCTGCTGGTCTGCCCATAAATTCGTAAGAGTACGAAGAGATGGTGTTCTCTTCTGAAAAAGCACGTTGCAAGGCAAGGCATCCCAGATATGGTGAGTGACATTAAATTGCTACAGAGTGTTTCTGGAGCTACTCTGTAGCAATTCTAAATGTATGGGCTGTCGCATTGTCTTACTGCAATTGCTCAAGTCCGACGGGATGCTAAATGGACATGAATAGGTGCAGGTGATCAGACCGGATGCTTACGTACGTGTCCCCTGTTAAGAGTCGTAACTAGACATATTAGGAGTCCCATATCACTCCAACTGCACATGTATCATACCCTCACAGAGCCTCCACTAGCTTGGATGACATGTAGGCCCCGATGACATGTAGTGACCATGATTTCATGAGGTTGTCACCATACACATACACGTCAATCCACGCGAAACAAGACTCTAAACGAGACTCGCGAGGCAACGATCTTCCAGTCATCAACGTTACAATGTCGGTGTGACGGGCTCTGGCGAGGCATAAAGCTTGAGTCGTGCAGTCTTCAAGCTTCCGCGAGTGGGCATTCCGCTCCTAAACCTCATATCGATAATGTCTCGTTAAATGGTTCGCACGCTGACACTTACATCCCAGCATTGAAATATTAGCAATTTATGGAAGAGTTGCACTTCTGTCACGTGTAATGATTCTCTTCAGTCGTCGATGCTCCCATTCATGCACGATCTTTTTGCGGCCGCACCGATGCCGGACGTTTGATGTTCTACCTGATTCCTGATATATACGGTACACTCAAACATGTGTGGCGGAGGTGGGCGGAGGCAGCCTATCTGCCTCGCGCCTAAAAGGTCATGCCTGAAAAATCGTTCGAATCCCGCCCGTGGCGTGGATCTTTGTGTGTGTCCGCTAACTTGTCCCCAAATGTTACTTACAATGATCGCACTATATGATCTTGATAAATGAAAAGCGACATTAAATAAGTTAAAAAACTAGTAATTCCACCGAATGGCACAGACTCTCCCTTATTATGTTTTCTATTTTCTTTGATATCGGCTATCTATGAGAACATGGCGCCCAACATATTATTGCCCGCTTCACTATCAGTCGCCCAAATTTTCTACATTTTTCTGTTTCCTAATAATAGAAGGGAAATATTATTTTAAATGTATTAAAGAACAGTAAAAACTCGTCCTAAGAAGCATGTTTCATTGCAAATTTGGAGTCTTTTATAAGAAAATGGCATTTAACTGATACATTAAATTCGAAATTTCTGTGAAATTCTTTTCACCGTAGAATATTGATATTTCGGAAAACTTCATATGATGTCATATCAAGCACTTTCAGTCGCAAATGCATTAGTGTTTACAAATTGCTGAAAATTTGCATAATAAAGGTGTGAGTGGTTTTTCAACAAACTTACATTAGTGTGTTTTATGTGTTCGTTATTTATCATTGTTAATAAAGGTTGCATCATGAAATGTTAACTAATGTGAAATGAAATTTGAAGGAAAATCTGCAATTAAAGTGCTGTGTACAACGTATTTCTGAGACACATAAATTCGGTTTATATCAGACGCTGCAGTAGGAACCTTTCATCATTGTCATTAATTTTTGAAGGAACAACTCGTCAGACTGCCTTATTCATACAGACTGAATATAGTCATGAAGAGTAAGCAGACACGCATGTGGTCCATTGAGGTAGTTGTGTTGTACAAAAATGCTCTCCATTGGGTTCTGCAGGTGCTTCGTGTTCTGTGGCGTGTCCGTTGACATTATTTGCATGAACAGATAACGCACTGTGACATTTACTTGACACTAGAACGACTATAGGCATCAGATATATTACCCATGTATTTCTCTTGCTTCCTGCAGGTTCATATTCTCAAATCAATAAAATATTAATACAGAAAAGGAAAGGGACTGACTTTCATTTGGATGAGTCTGCTATATATTATGAGTGTGACTTCGCAATATCTACTATAAAGACATTTTCAGATATTTTAATCCCAATTTTATTCTTTTCAATAATAAAATATTCTTACACAACACAATTACAAGATAGAACAGTACACTAGACAGTACACTATACAGTACTGTACGCATTGTTTTTATTACGTGAACTTTCCTTTTTCGTTACCTACAAATCACATGACGAGCACATTTTTGTGCAAAGTGTACTTGCAGCAGAGGGGGTACGTCTGTTTATGCCACTCTCCCTGAAATGAAAGTGTAGGGAGTCGCTACGTTGCGCACTGTAAACGCCGCAACTTTATCTTTTCGGGCTGAGGGAAGCCCTACATTCCCCTTTACATGTTTCGTCCGCCGCTCACGTACTGGCATGACGGTGGTCACAACCGTCACTCCATGTTTGCGGAGGTGGTCGCGAGACTTCACAGGGAAAGTCACGCTCGTGACCTCTTACAAAGACATATTTTAAAGGATATTATTAACAAGTCAGATGCCTGCAGTGCTCAATAATGCAGTGGCCTCTTCTCGATAATTTTATTTCAAGAAAAATATGTCTTTTAAATGTCAATTTTGGGTTAGAAAGAAAAGGATAATTTCCAATGTGTCTCAACTGTTTAGGAAAGAAAATAATTCAAAAACAGCCCTCTATGAAAATATTGTTTCCTGAAGGACATCCTGAGAAATATGAACTAGAATAGAGGAGAGATTGCATGTACAGATAAAAACTAGTTTTCGTGAGAAATTATTAAACATAAAAGACCTGTCGAAAATGCATAAAATGTTTAAGAGCTCTATATTACGTTAATGAGCTCTATTTATAATAATTGATCCATGATTAGCGTTTCGGCTCTATCGCTTGGTAAGACTAGGTTGTTAAGCCTTGAAGTATGAATTATGAGATAATAGGATGATGGTGCGATGTGTTCGTAGCCTTTTGAACCATCCCAACATTCACCTGTATGGCCTATGGAAACCACGAAAACTCCGGCCACGATGGCCGGCCCGGGGATCGAACAGGGGTCCCCGACCGCGAAGTCAGCGCACAGTCTACGCTCTGAGCCACTTCACTATGTCGCATGAGCGACAATTAAAGTATTGAAACTCATGAAATAACATTAATAATAATAATAATAATAATAATAATAATAATAATAATAATAATAATAATAATAATAATTTGTCTGACCATCACCCCACTAATCTTAGCTTTTGCTGGTGATATACATACCCTGATCACAATGCACCAATGCGCATTTTATATTTTTAGGTAAATATTGTATCGAAAAGATAAAATTTATGAATTTTTGAAAAGGAATATATGATAAGGCATTATCCAAGATGCTGCACTAAAAGAAAAATATTACCATTCCTATAAATGTTTAATTATTTCCATTATAATGTTATCAATTTTTACATTCTGTCAAATCAGGCTAATGGGAAGACTGCTTTCAACTGTTTCTCGATCTGCGCTCACGTGGGTAATTAGCTTCATATTTCGACCACTCACTGTGCTTTCTCGGATAAAGAAAGTTGGCATTCCCCTACATCTATACACACAGGCGAAAAGCAGAAATCATTACCTCATTCTAAATTTTTCTGTGTGTGGTGATCAACATCTTTATTTACCATTCTTTTAAGCAGCACTCTTAATGAATAAAATTTTTGCTCTAATTCAATGAGAATATAGTATTTCAATTTGTAAATAATTGAATATTTAAATTCGGATATTACCTTGCATACTTCCTGCATGATTTAAATACGAGTATAACACGTCTCAGAAACATTTATTGTGCTAATACAGTGAGATGGTTTGTACTTTTTATTCCATTGATATAAATATAACACATTTATTTAATGGGGTAAAATACAAAATATTAATTTAATATTACACACTCAAAATCAAAAACATATTGAACATTATTATATACAAAATAATAAAAAACCTTACTCATTGTTTTTCAAATTAAAAAAATAATGAAACATTCAGCTAATTTCATAAAATTCTTCACAACTTTCAATAACGATACCTTCTATGTCTTGTTTATCTTTCAAATAGGGTACTTTCTTTATTTCCCATTCCAAATACGCAATTCACTATAAACACTCTCCCAAATATTCTTGTCCATTTAATTTTTCAGTAAGTCCACATATTTGGCATCATTTATTTTACATTGATTAAACATTGCAGTTAGATTGAGTATTTAATGTTTCTGTCTCGATAAATTTGTACTTTTCTATTCGTAAGGAATTGTTCTTCAACAAAAAATAGAAGATTTGTAAGAAAATGCACATTTTTCGGTATTTGAGCTCCCAAATACATTGCAATGAAATGAAATTAAAATCTTGACATCGATTATTTGCAGGATTATATAACTATTTCTATACTTCATACATCCACACTCGCAACATATACCCGCAAATAATACTGTTTAAGAATTATATAAATCAATTATTAATTCATGTTTACCTATATATAATTATAAAATAGCCCCTTCTTTGAAGAACACACTAATATCATTAATAGAAAGCTGGCTTACCGAAGTGTCCAGTTTACTTCATCTCTGACCTTTCCTGATTCCTTCGCAATCAAAGATACATGAGAAAGAGAGGTATCGTACGTTTTGGTTACTATTAATTTTAAAATGTATTATTGGAACTATAGCCACTATGTTATCACAACACGATAACATTTTACATTCATAATTCGTTTCGCAATATTCCATTTGAAATTCAATGAAGAAACTAAATATTAGAAATGTAAATATTAGACTACGATGGCATATGTTGTATAACATTATATCGTAATCATATCTATATTATATTATTATATTATATTATATGAATTATATTATATTATATTATATTATATTATATTATGTTACATTATTTTTTCACTATTCCACAAATGAACCACTATATTCTATACACAAAAACATTAAAACATTTTATTTTCTCAAAATAAATACATTGTTTATCTAAACGTTTTCCCGGCCTTGGAAACCGATTTGAACCCCTTACATGTCATTTCGTAAGCGAACGAAGACGCCTCATGCTCATTTTTGTACTTTCTCGCACTTAGTATGTAAGTAAGCAGAGAAAGCTTTGTAATGGAGCACCGGAAACGGGTGATTTTCGAAACAATAAGTCTTATTGCGGGGCCCTGGTAACGAGAAAGAGGATAAATCCAGTTGCTAAATACAGAATAAAATCCTCTAACACATGGTGCAGCCATAATCCATGATTTATGCCTCCTTATAAAAATTAGGTCTGCTTTTTGAGTAAACATTTTGTGAGTAGCAAATATAACAAAAGTTTCCCAAACTTAAGGATTTATTTTATATTTTTAAATAAAAAACACATTGCTTTTCTCGGGCATATAACGTTAAATGATTTATTTTACTATTTTAAATGTATAATTTATCAGATGAGTGTGGCCACAGTCACTAGTTTATAAAAATGTTTGAAATAAAAAATGCTTCATCACTTTATTCTAAACTTTAAAGTTTAATTTTCTTATACTTGGTTGACAAAGTTTCACCATAAAATACGGCGGTAATAAATCAATTTAATATTACAAATCGTAGAACATTATTAATTTAATTAGTTTATTAGTATTAGTTATCAACTGTATATGACTCACTCATAAACAAGAAGAAATCTGGTTGTAGATGGAAAATAAGTGGTTTTGCCAAGAATTGATAAGAAAATAGTCTTCGAGCTTATATGCCATACGAATTATTTCACATAGTTTTAACCACGCTACGTTGGTCACATTACGTGTTTCACTTCTCTACAATTTGCGATTACTGTAGTTACATTCCCGTATACGTGGGTATATATGCAGTAATATATGTAGTATATTACTTTCTCGTATACGTACATATGTATGAAGTAATATACGTAGTGTAGAGAAAGTTATGTAATGCTGCGGAAAATCGATTTCGAGATTTCAGCGCAAATACGTTTCTTGGGGGCCCCTGATACCGTGTTGTTTTCGGCGTCTGCGTAGAGATTTTTTCCAAAATGGATATTCCACGACTGATCTGGATCGACTCGAAGCTTGGCGATTTTGAGAAACATTCTTTAAAATCTTGGTATCGATCTCCCTGATGTCGCGACCCCTTGAATTTGAAATAGATATTTTAATTTTGGGAGTTTACTTTACAACGAGCCCCTGCGATATTTCCAAAATTTTCTAAAAAAAAAATTATCTAAATTTCTTCTTTAAATTTCATGAAAGAGTAGGGTGAAATACACTTATGAATGTGGCAGAGGTCCGATTTTCTCTCGTAACTCTGAATTTTTGAAAATTGTAAATGATTGATTTCAGCGTCTTCCCACAACTATAAAATTAAAGATAGAGATTTCTTTCAAGAATAATGTTTTTTTTCTCTATAATTAGTTCTTTCATTTAGATATTTTCCTTTTTATGACAATTTTAGTCATTTTAGTGCAATATTGCCGGTAATAGGAGCAATAATAAAAAATAACAAAAACGACCCCCAATTTTTTCTTTAAACTTTTTGAAGGAAAGCTGTGTGCTAGTGATCAGCTAGTGCTGAAAGTACTCTATAAGATAACACAAGCGCCATCTTGTCCTTTTGCATTGTTTTTTTCCCTAAAATTACACAAATGTATTTTTTAATATCTATCTCACGTTCTTAATATTTACATTACAATGCGATTTGTTCACATTATTACTTTCATGAGCACATTTGTTTAAATGTTGTCATATAATTTTTCTCAAAATGTCAACAACATTGAGCTCCTATCTGAAAAAACTAGCTCCACATTTTGCTCTCACAGAAACACTCAAAGGGAATTTTCTGAAAAACCAAATCCATTTCGTTTCTTGAACCAATGCGTAACATTACGGCGTATCTTTCGCGCCGTAAATATTCACGAGTGATTTGTCATTCACAAATATTTCCAGCGATTTGTATCCAGGCATATGAGAGTGGAAGTGCTGTAATCGACTTCCAATAACATTTTCCGAAAAGTGACAAGTTTTCTGTCAAATAGATCTTTCAATTTCGAATTGAAGTAACTCTTAAACGCCATTCTCTTGAAAACGCCACCCAATTTTTCAACGAATATATTCTTATAGAACGAGGTTTTACTCTTGTTTAAGATTCTTAAAGTAACTTTTCTGTTCTACAATTAGGAAACCAAAAAATTCGGAAAAGTTCAAAAAAATGTTCTTTGAACGGCGATAGATGGCACTTAGCAATAGTATGTGGCAAGACTGTAAAGCTAAGCCCAAAGAAAAAAATTAGAAAGCTAACTTGTACTGTAAAGTCTATGCTATTCTGTAGCACCATTCGTTTATCGTTTTTATTGTTAACATTATTATACGAGTATTATGCTTCAAGATCTCGGATGAATCCACGAAAGTAACATTATTATGTTTATTTTCTCTTGATCTTCTAGACGATCCTTCATCCTGGTTACTCCTTTCTACGTAGATTCTCGGAACTTACGATACCGTCCCGCCACCCTTCTATATTTCTCCAACACCTATCGGCCCCCCCGCCTCAACTACCAGAAGTAGGTCCATCTCGGCTATACATAACCCATTACAAGGGTTGGTGTACATGTTGAGGTTGGAACTGAAGGTGTTGAAATATGATGCATGGTAGAATGGACGATCCCATCTTGACACATCACCCAGCAAAAATCATTCATTCCCAGGGCATCACGTGCGGAATTAGCACGTGATTTTTCTTGTCGAGAAAGGTTCAAAGCGAGAAAGATCCATTTCAATTACCTTAGCTCTCTGGGTCGTCTACGTATTGCATTATATTCTTCATCAAGTGTTTATGGAAACCACTACTTCCGTTTGTTGTTTACTCATTGGTAAGTAGCACTTTTGACGATGCATGTACCGCGAAGTTTATCTTTAGTAGTCATGGCCGTATAAAACAACTGAGTGACAAAGCTCTGGGAATACAATGAATAACTATGGAAGTTGTGATGCATGGTTGTGTTGTGTGGTCTTGCATTTTGTGAATGATCTGAAAAATATTAAACGCACACGTTTTCTTGAAATTCTACCCCCCCCCTAGTTATTGTCCGGCTCTGTATATGACGGCCCTTGGAGAAACATAGGCCTGATTCGGAACAGCACTTAGAAATTTCCAGATTGTCACTATCTAAGTTTCTTCAAATCTCTTTAAATTGAAGTACTATTTTTGCGTAGACACGTGTATTAGCAGTTTGCGTACAATGCTATTGTATTTTATGTTTATGACTATCTATGTGGTTCAACAATGTCGATATACGGCTATTAGATATATTTATTTCTGTGGTTTGGTGCAAGAAGGGTCACTTTGTCACTATGACAAAGTTTTACAGAACTGCTGGTTTATTACATCACAGAAATAACAAAACAATGGTATGCCCATTGGTCTACGAATCCACTAAAAGAAGGGGTTTTAAAGGCCACCATCAGTAAAAATTGACATACAAACCGAACATCAGTAAAAACTGACTTTATCCCTTCTTGAACCATGCTATTGATTTATTTATCTGTTATTATTATTATTACTATTATTATTATTATTATTATTATTATTATTATTATTATTTTGCATGCACCTTAATACACACTATTAACGAAAAGATTTATGTTGTCGACAAGATGACTTTTGAAAGGGATCACACAATTATTCGTCTCCCATTCTAGAATTGTCCACATTCAGAAATGCGAAGATAACTAATTTAAAGGTGGAATAGGTAGCTTCCAGAATCAGCCTTCGACATCTTTGTGAACGGTGCAGAGGAGAGATGTCCAACTCAGACCAGTGAAAGCTCACGCAAGACCAATTCCAATGATTCGGTTAATAAGAACGCCTTGTGGCGCGAAAAATTCACTACAACAATCGTGGAAGCCCTTGAAGCTGTGAGATAGGTGGAACCTTCCCGTCCCTACACTCTCTGCTCTGAAATATCAACAAACGTTGCTCGCACTGTATTGAGACCTGTTTCCATGAATCAATACCAGTGGTGCTGGATTTCCTGTGTGTGGGGGTCTGTAGGTGTACAATTTAAACAAGAGGCTTGGCTTTCTTGTAAAAATATTTAATTTATGCTAAATTAAACATTTATTTTTATATGTTTACTTTTAATAATTTATAACAAATTCATTGGTAATATTAAATAACTTTCATTAGTGCAGAAAATTACTAAACCCCACATTTGTCAGCAAGTGACTTTAGCTTCTGCGGAGAATGTTGTATCCTCGTGATCCCCTCGTTCCCTTGGGCGCGAATCTGATTGTTACTAAATTAAATTTTTCATCTAATTTTCCATTAACTCATTTGTTATACGCGCCTTTAACTCGACTGCGGCGCAACGAGCACAGCAACGCTGGCACGGGAAAGCGGGTAGTTGGATATCCGCCCCGCACCAGGGGCCTCTTAATTGCCTGAGGGGCTTTCGCAGCGGGCGCGTACGAAATGAAAGATGGCGGCGGATTCGCCCGTTGAAAGCTGCCGCTGCCGCCATCCCCACTGCCCGGCGGCGCCCCGCTCCCAGCTATAAGGCTCCGGGGAGAGCGCTGGCGGGGCAGCTTGTGCAGCGAGATCTGCGCGGAGTGGCTGTGGATTGGCATGGAAGACAAAATCATCGAGCAAGTGTAATTCCAAAACCTGGGAGTGGATATCGTCAATGATCGCCTTACATGCAAAGGAGCAGGCTTGCGTATAAGTATACTTAAGAGATGTAACTTGAAAAACTAAATACTTTAGTATAGAAAGTGAAGTTAAAGTCTACATTTTTAACGTAACATACGCAGCTGAAACTTAAGCTGATATGATGAAAACAAAACAACTTCATCGATCATTAAAATTGAACACAGTACGATCGATGGTGAAAAGACCAGGAGAAACAGGGTAAGAGATCAGGATTTAAGAAACAAGTGTAAAATAACTGATTAATAAAATATTGAATATAATGAATTAATGAAAATTAATGAAAATAAGGAAAAAATTATGGAATAACCCCATTACATGAATGAGCAGTAATAGACTGGTGGAGATAGCCAGGGATGTGATATTATTAGGAAGGATAAACGCTGGAAGGCCGCAGAAAAAAGATGGAGAAAAGATCTGCTGTCAACATCTAGTAAATCCCCGGAATGAAGCGCGCAGAAAAGCAGGCGTACAACATACATAAAAGAAGAAGATAATTTAAAATTTCAGTGAAACTGTAATTAGGTTTGAAACAGGATAGTAAGTAACAGGTAGTAGGTATCAGGATAGTGTTTGAAAGTCAAGGAAAAATAATTAAATCACTCATTTTACATTATTTTATTAACTTAAATATGCTAACAGATATTGTACAATAGTATTAAAAGGTCTATCAGTGACCTTCATACATTCTTTCAATATAATCATTCATATTCAAAAGTACAAAACAATACTGACCTCTTAAATATATCTCATTAAAACTTTTACCCGGTTGTCTGATTTTTTATGTATTTTTAATTATCCTATGACGTTTTGAGTACAAGCAATGGTATACACAAACATAAAGAATTAAATTGCATACTTTGTTTTTTGTAAACAAAGTACCTATAAATGCCGCATCGTCTTTCCTTAAGAATGAGATAACTTGTAGAAAAAGTTTTTAATAGTATCGTCGGGAGTCAAGATAGAAGTAATCATATTTAAAAAATAAATTACTACTGAGATCAGAGTTCAAATTCTGTATCCAAAGGTGTTAGGTTTTCAAAAAATTCCAGGTCAACTGAACGTAACACAAGTATTCATACATTACCTCAGATTTCTCCTTTGTGTATTACATCAGTCAATAAATTTTAATCGTCATGTTTTGTCCTTATTTGTTCGTCCAATAATTTAGAAAGAGATACGGTAGCCCGTTAATAGTTGAACACACAGAACAACGCATATTAGGCGATCTTGCATATACCGCTGAGTGTTTAGTCGTATGAGGCAGTTGCGGGTTGTAAGAACGTTTCCCCCCAAGATATTAAATTACTTGTACACATATTTATATACTTATTTGATACCATAAAAATAAGATTTGTATCCGTGAAACGCAAACCCTATAAGAACTTTGATTAACACCATTTTTATTTTAGAATTTGCTTCCCTTTTATGAGCGTCCAAGTCCCGAAAGCATACGTCGCGCTAGTCAGCTGATTGCCAACTTTGCGGTCAAGGAGTCAGGCGCCGGGAATATGGCGGAGTTGCGATGTTTTTTTTGTAACCATCACGCGCAGTTCAGAGGTAATGACCAATCGCGAAACGCGCGAGGAAAATGTAGCTACTCTAAATCGTTTATTCTAGAGGAGGATAAGTGGTAGTTAAGAATGGCTCTAACCTACAGTTGAGCCGCGTGTTATAATAACTGATTAAAAGTACGTATGTGTAAATGAGTAATTATGCATAAATAATCTTTGGTTGGTTAACTTTCAAGAGCGTTGCCCTAATTACAAATAAAAGCAGTGAATTAAGACAACGCTGCGCGAGCTTCTTCCAGCGTTTACGCTACCGGTCGCTACACTCGATGAGCAGGCGCGTGTTGGTCACAGATACTGCTTGCGTGCGGGGCTGGGCGGGGACGGGGGCGGGGGCGAGGGCGGAGCTCAGTAGTAGGCGTAGCCCGCGTGTGCGGGGGCGGCGGCGGAGGCAGGGTACTGCACGGGGCCCGTCTCCAGGTAGCCGGCGGGCGCCACGTCGTAGGCGAGGTCGTAGTCGGCGTAGGCGGTGTGAGCGGGGGCGGGCGCGTACTGCACGTGGGCGGTCTTAGCTAGAGCTGAAACAAAAGGAGCATTGCGTCATGTTGATGCCTATACAGTGAAGTGATGGAAACGAAGGCATGGACCCAAAACTTCATCCGCAACTTCAAAATCGTTTCAATGAGGAGTCCGAAAACGAAACCTTTATTTTTCATTAAATTAAGACTGTTTTGCTGCACGCGTAACGTAATGAAATAGCGTCTAATTCTATTTATATACAATATGCATAAATTCATGCAACTTGTTAGGCTGGGTACGAGAAGTGACTTGTAAACAATAGGCATCTTGACACTCTGGAGTATTTTAAGTACATCTAAAGCACATCATATCCTCAAAGAAAAGGGATTATTTCTTTTCAAATCTTGAAAATAATGTCTCGGAATTACTGCTGAAAGTAAAGAAATCTTTCTACAGTAAAAAAACTACTAAATAAGGTAATAATAAAACATTCAGAGTTAGTAATCAATCTCATTCTTCATCCCATTTGTACCATAAATACGTGGTTATATTTAAGATCGTTAATTTTTCCTACCAATCGCACCTTTTTGTGATATTCCTAAACTGAGTTAATGCTCTCAAATAATACAAGAAGAACCTGCCTTTTCCGAATATCAACTAACATAAAATTAACTATACGAAGGTACATTTCCGAGTGCATATTGAATATCAAAAATATGGAAGGAACGGCTAAGATTTCTTATTAAATAACAGAACTTGAGGAATAAGAAACTAGCAAATACCTCAGTGTGATAACATAATTGGTTTGCGGTGGAAAGAAGTGCAAAATAATTCCGAGAAAATTCTGAGTTCATTCACGAAAGATGTAAGACGAAGGAAGAAGAACGAAGGAAGAAGGACGAAGAAACAAGGCCGGAAGAAGAATGAAGAAGGACTAAAAGAGGACGAAGGAAGAAGGATGAAGGATGAAGTAAAAAGGAAGAAGTACAAAGGAAAAGGACGAAGGAAGAAGGACGAGGGAAGAATGACGAAGGACGAATGAAGGAAGAAGAACGGAGGACGGACGAATGAAGGAAGGTGAAGGAAGGAGGACGAAGGAAGAAGGATAAAAAACGAGAGGCGAAAAACGTGGGATCAAAAAGGCGAGAGACGAGAGACGTGTGACGAGAGCCGAGTGATGAAAGCCAAGAGATGAAAGATGAGAGACGAGAGGCGAAAGACGAGTGACGAAGGACGAGAGACAAAAGACGAGAGACCTGAGACGTGCGACAAGGGACGAAAGACGAAGAAGGAAGGACAAATTTCTCAGTGTTTCACTGCCCTTCTGAGAAAAGTATATTTTGCAATTAGATGATTATGTTAAGCTTTATGTCATAAGTGCATATTTCGAAAACGATGGACGTTAGTTACCGAGTATCCAATTTTGTATAAATGCAATAAACGAACAACGTTTATTTTTGTAAAAGCGTACGTTTGAATCGTCTTTTTATATAAAGCAGTATACATTTATAAGAGAATCGATGTTAATTAAAGATAACTTTAAGGGGTTCTTTAAGGGCACATTATTGTATCGTAAAAAGGGTATTTGACAACTGGGCGAAGAAACTGTAGATGGTTGTTTGAGTTACCGCTACAACTCAATGATTCTCCCTCTCAGATAGGCTGTATGTGTGATGACGCAATTATTCACGCCATAAACAACAAATATTCCATAATCTGCACCATAAGATGTGATATTACGAATGATTTCTTGTAACAAAAAAGGTTGTTTATTCTAAGGTTGAGGTTAAAAATATTATTATGGAATTTATTTTGATTGTGTAATCTCACTTAATAACTTAGTGGCAGGCTTTGCATGACACTCTCAAATTGTCAACTTTCTTTACTTCCCTACTTAAATTTTGATTTCATTACTTTCTTAGATAGTTATCTATTTTGCATCTTGCATCGAATGAATGCGAAACACGACTTTAGTTATCTTGCAAATCACACTCTATTACATTAGAAAAGAGAATAGTCGCTTTAATGTGCCTCCATCATTTATTTGAATAGCGTCAATGTGGTATTCAAACTTTGCACAAAATAAGAAGGAAAGATGTACATGAAAATTACATAACACAACAATAACATGAAATATTGTTGGAATCACATAATATAAAAAATATTGAAAAAGCTGTAGTGAAGGATAGGATCAAACAAAGTTAAAGATGTTGAAGTAAAAATTGGAAAACTAACCATAATATGAATCAAAATAAATAATGGAAATAATAACCACACGAGATGCTAGAATCGGATATATTTGTCAGGAGCTTACGAAAGGGAGACCCAATTAAAGTAGGTTAATGAAGTGTGTGTATGTGTGTGTGTGTGTGTGAGCATCTCTCTCTCTCTCTCTCTCTCTCTCTCTCTCTCTCTCTCTCTCTATATATATATATATATATATTATGTGTGGTTGGGGTTGTGTGTGTGTGTGTGGTGTGTGCGCGGCGGGCGCGCGTGTGTGTGTGTGTGTGTGTTAGCTATTGAACGAAGTACCGAATCATACTTTTTTAGAAAGAATTTGTTTTGCGCAGTCATAGATGCTGGCCTCATCGATGGAATTGCATGTTTCTAGGATCTTCATATCTGGATAGTTTATAAAAGAGCAATCTCGGTACTAGTGGAACGCCCAGTTCAATTCGAGTCTTTACCTACAGTTTAAATTTCTAAGGGATTGACTACTCCGTGTGGGGAATTGCAGAGTTACCACGCACTCGGGCGACAACTAGGCCTACGTGGTTAGAGCCACCCAACTCTGGCAGCCCCACGCCAAGCCAGACAAGAAGGTGGTTCAATTATGACAATTATAACACACACTCGGTCCTGAAATTGGTCTATTATGAACTTTCTAGATGTGAAGATCCTTTCAATTGGATAACGAAGGATATTCTCCATCATAACCCAGTAGCTGTCAACCTTTTTTAAGTTATTATTATTTCTTATATTGTTATTGTTATAATTATTATCATGTCTCTTATACAGTGAAGTGAAGTGGAGTGGAGTGGAGGGGAAGGGAGTGTAGTGTAGTGAAGGGGAGTGCAGTGTAGTGTAGTGAAGTGTTATGTAAACTAGAAGTGAATTTAGAGTTAGATAGAAATAAATTGGAACTATGATATCGACCCCTAATTCGAAAACTAAACCTAATTTTAAATGTTGAAAATGTTTTGTAAGTCTAATTCTAATTGTTATCATTTTGCCACCGAGCATTAGCTCAAAGCGAACTTTCATAAATCTATCTATCTATCTAACCTTGATAAGTTTTAATCGCAGAATGAAACATTCCTCGGCGTCCTAGAACAGAGAGACGTCGGGTCGACCCGCGTGGTTCGCGCGAGGAGGCGGCGTGCGTTAACGCCGCGATGGCACCACCGGAGTGCGTCGGGCGTGCACTGGTTGCGCGAGGATCCGCCTCGTCATGACTTTCGTTTACAGAAATGGAAATTGTTTTTGCGGATGAAAATATATTGTTGTGCTTTTTTACTTTCTTTTTCTTATTCTTACAAAAGGATAAAGTTATGTAATGCATCAATATGAAATACCGTCGAAACAATATGACATAAAAATAACATTGTGCAAATCATAAATATAAAATACTTTTCTTTCTTTATACGCAGTACATTGATTTCTCGTACTGTATCTCTAATTTACCATGATCGGCAAAGTTGAAAGAACACTATGCAATCTACGGCCATGTCAAGGGTGTTTGTGGTTGCGTTAGATACTCGGGAACTCGGAAAATATGTATAAACAACGGAAGTATCATATTTGACTGAAAATTGTGAATTTTTGATTTTGTTAGAGTCGGTATTATTGCTAACCAACGCTGGTGGTGTAACAGTTTGCAGAATCTGCACTGAAGTTCAAATCCAAACCCGGGGAAACATTGGTAACAGTTTTGAGGATTCAATTAGTATTTTGCAAGTATGAGGAATGCGTTGGCACTCACCGACGGGCGCGGCGACGGGGGCGGCGATGGGGGCGGCGGCCTCGTAGGCGATGTGCTGCTTGACAACGGGCGCCACCGCGGCCGCCTTCACCACGTGCGCCGTGGCGTGCACGCCGGGCGTCTTGTGCACGACGGCGTTGAAGCCGTTGACGGGGTCGGCCGTGTAGTCGACGGTGCGCACGCTGCCGTCGGGCTCCACCAGGCTGTACTGGCCCTTCACCACGTCGCCGTCGCGGTGCTCGCTCTGGCTCTTCACATCGCCCGTCACTGCGTCGTGCACGCCGTAGTTGAAGGCGTAGCGCGGGTGAGCCTGAAGAGAGCGCCCCAGCAATTAATTACTGATGCGGGTCATCTTTGAAGGAATATTATAGCTATTATAGAAAAAGCTTCATATAAACATCGTAATGAAACACGAATCCTTTATTCAAAGTAATAGGAGGTTCAGTTTGATGTCATATAAAAAGTATACAATTCAGTATGCTATGTATAGCGGTCCCATAGACATTTTTACTTGATTTCTTAATACATTACATACTATTGATTAATTTGAATATTTATATTGAATAATTTACGATCATATCCATTGATTCTTTCATTCATGTAACATCAAAGCATCATAGTAAAATTTTTAATTTAATGTTTAAATTGATTGTATTTAATTTTTCACAATAAAAATTGTAAAACTGCTAACAAATAACAATTATTACGAACGTTTTCAATTTTATTTGAAACATCTTTTATTCTGTCTATCTTTTGGTGCTGGCTAAAGAAAGTGATAATATGAACACACAAAAATACGCCTTTAATCTCGAAGATCAAGTGCGCTACCCAGACTACTTAGTGCACCGTCGTAAATAAACGAATGATGTAACAACCTCTTTGCGGTAAAACTATTCTCGATTATAATCTGCCCTAAGCCTGTACTTTGAACTAAATTCAGACTGTGACCCCTCAATTGCTGATAGCATCACTGGAGCCATTTCTTCTCTCTTTTTTCCTTCCGCGTCGGCCCACTATGTCGCACAGAAATAGAGATTTCGGTGGCTGCACGAGGAGCGTTCTGTATGTTCCCGAAAACAAGTTGGCAGAGATATTAATTAAAATTCCGGAAACAAAACGGAAACAGAAGAAAGAGTTTGTAGACTAGAATTTCTAATCCTTTCGCGAACTACATTCAGTCGCTCGTTGGAGGAGAATTCTAGCGGCCGGCTGCTGTCGGTAGATTTTCGTGGTTATTCCGATCCCTAACAAACGGGCCACGGAGAGTGAGCCAAATCCTTTTATTTGTCTGATTCTCACCCTTACTTACACATATTTGCACTATGAATTGAATTTTACATGGCGAGACTCGCTCGCAATCAGGCCCGCTCTTCCGTCTGACCACGCAAATTTCGCTAAGCTCCTTTCACCAAGTAGCAGAGGAAGGAGGCATTTCTTGGGCGAGAAACACGCAATTTTTAATTTAGCTCAGAGGCGTCATGTAGGCTTGACGATCTTTTACATGCAAGTAAATCTACTGACATTGGACAGACAGCATTACTTCCCCTCCGAAGGAAGGCGTACGAAGGATTTTTCCGCCCTTAAAAATCCACGGCTTCGATCGGGTTTGAACCCGCCAACCCGAAAATGCACAACACTATCGCCCAATCAAGGAGTTCAGTCGGGAGCACAGAGCTTGTCTCGCCTGGGGCTGTGCCCCGCTCGTGGGAGATATCTGGTTAGGGCAAACCCCGCTAGCTGTCAGGTACGTAGGCGCTGGATCTCACAATCCAGCATTATCCTTTAATTAGAAATATGAAACAATCCAGAAGTGTTAGTTTCCGGTAAGACGACAAAATAACCGGGAGAGATGTCTCAGGGCATCAATGATCACCGCAACAGGGCAATAACGATAACCACAACAAAACATGCTCTACACTTACGGGACTCTTGTATTTGACGTGGCCGAAATTATAAAAAAAATCAATCAATTGAAAACCCCAAAATAAGTTTGGAATAGTTAGTCATGTTAAACGCCATAAATCTCGTTTCCACAGAGCGTAATGCGCGTGGCACCGGAGACGGCCCGTGAGCCCGGGGCTGCCCTAGACGGCGCGGCGCGGCGCGGCGCATAACTGCTGTTATGGCAGGCCTGGTCTGAACCTGATACTATACGTAACGAAACTTTACTCTGTATGAAAATATCACTAGTTCCGGAACAGATAGGGTGAATTATACTTTTCTTTGTCGTCAATATAGTATATATTTATCCGTAAAGACAAAGCAAATCACAAAACTGTATAAGAATGAAAAAAATCTGATTTGTTTCGACCCTACTTCCGCGGTCCGAATTTCAACGCGATCGTAATCGGATCTTCCATTGTTTTGCAATTTTACCTAATTATACGGGATAAGGCAGCTTTTTTTCTAATTTCTGCAATAGTCAAATGACACTAAAATAAACTGATGACTTTTGTTGTTTCCTGGACACAGTTGAAATGTTTTAAAGGTATTCACACATACACGTAGAGGCAAGTTTCTGAGAGATTATGTTTTAGTTCTATCAATCAAAAGAGCAGATTGTAATAGCTACTGCACATTAATTTTTGTCGAATTTTCCTTTAGTTCAAAGTAGCGCAAAGAGTTTCCTATTTTCTTTTCTCGCTCTTACTAACGATAACAGAAAATATTGTAACCGTGCGCCGGAAAAAGGTGAATTTTCGACAGAAAATCTCTTATTGTCGGGCAACTCTTATTCTGGTCAGCGTTTAAACAGTTCAGCTCAGTTTTTCCAAAATTCATATTCAACGATCGATATTAAGGGGATCGACATTCTGCGAGTTTGAAACGAACATATTAATTTTTGTGGGTACTTAACTCATAAATGTATGCAAAATTTTCACAAAAATGGCTCCATTATTTTTATTAAACTTCGTCCTCGAAAAGTTTAAAAGTGTACAATTTTTCGAAAATTAGAGAAGTTTTCGCCTACTTTTGCGTGAAATATAGACAATATTCAAACAATTATTTTCTCAAAAATCGTTGCAAATATTTTCTTTAATTGGTTTTTTCGTAAGTATCAAAGAACGGTACAGAAGAGTCACTACAAGTAGTTTACGCGTAATTTCTGCTGGAAGTTAAATCAAATTATTTTCAAAAAACCCTCAAAATTTTTTCTACTTTTTACCACTGATGGAAGAAGGAAAAATTTGGAGAATGGTGCAGATCTCGTTTTCGTGAATTTTCTAAAATTGCGAATTTAAAAATATTGCGAGAAAGCATTTGCTGATATAGTATTAGTTTATTTCCTTGGAGTAAAATATTATTCAACATCTATATTCATTATTCAACAATGTAAAATGTATGAACACATTTTGTCTAGCTACTTCAAATGCAGCAGAATTTGAAAAAAAAAATATTGAATTTAATGAAAATTAATCTCATTATTATGCTGGATGCAGAATGAAAGATGCAGATACATTTTAAAATTGAATTCATCGAGGTACGCCAATTAAGGATGGTGTATTGCTCAAGTAAAGTACCCGTAACAAAAAGCTGTAGTGAACTATATTTTTTTACCGTCAAAGAAATCCACAATTATTATTACGGCTGAGATATAATTGTCAGTAGGATATTTTAAAATTTGTTTGAAATTTGCATTAGTTACGGGGTAAATTTTATTTCTATTAATTTGTTACAATATATAAAAGAAATATGTTTGACGTTGATAAATAAAAATTATAATGACGGTTTAAAGTAGCCGTTTTTTAAAAATTTGATGCAGATTCTGAAGAAATAGTTTTAGAAATAATATTCGAAAATATTTATAATATTATTTATTACTAATTATGTAAACTAAAAATTATTTATTTTTTGAATTATCTATTTTATCTAATTTTAAATACACACAGTAATTGATGAACTTGCATTCGGTTGTGTGGTTTCATTATATACCTTAGAATTTGCTAAAATAAAAATATGTAAAAGTTACGATTTTGAATTAAAAATGTAAATACTTGATTGCTTACGACACAGCTCACTTCATGCGACAGAAAGGATCCAAGGAAGAAGCTGCCCATCATTTAGTATTTGCTATTCACGTGTTTCATTGTGGAACCGTAACACTTTTTTGCTCTTGGTAAATAGAGAACTATTGTACTGTACTCCGTACTTTATTGCTGCGATATTAGAGAAAACTCATTTTCTTCAAATATTTAATTTATTGTAGCGTGATACGAAAGTACTTTATTTGATGTTCTTGAAGAGAATGCATTCTATTTGGAAAACCATTTCGTGTGACTTTGCTGAGAAGATTCGTGCTTCACCAGGCCTGTAGTTATAATTAAAAAAAATAATGCGGTCGTTATTTGAATGAATAGGAAAGCTAATGTAACAATGAAACAGTTTATAATTTCTCAATGCATTTGTAAATCATAACTCTGTGCAGCATAAACTCTCACGTACGAGGAGAGAGAATGAGTTTGCGCAATGTCGAAACTACGCGATAAGAATAGTTCGCACGCGTGGAGAGCTGGCCAACTGAGAACGTTCCGTGAGAGCGCGGGTTGGGCAACGCGGGACCCACAGATTATATTGCGCATCTTGCCCGGTGTCCCACCGCCCCTCC
>BOPP01000340.1:558579-568908 GCA_017312745.1 Gryllus bimaculatus | reverse complement strand
TAGACATCAGTGTGCTTTGGATCGAGATACCACTTACCTTCACGGATCCTGTGGTAACCCTCCCCGACACCTAGCCAGTCACCTGCGCCGCAGGTCTCCGAGACTGAAGTCTGCCCCTTTCCTTTACTCTAATACACTGATTGATTGGAGTTTCCGGGCGCGTCAGCTGCTAAGGCCTTTAGTCCCGTGAGTGTAGTGCATGTTTTATTGCGAGCGGTAGCGTTCATCTTTCCCCGCTGGATGGCGAGGTCTGGCGCCATCGGCCCTAACCTTCCACCAGCGGGGCACCGCCCCAGCCCAGCTGGGACATGCTCTAAGCTCCCGACTGGTCTCCCGACATGTGCAGTGCATGGGAGTGTACAAGTAAGGGAAAAGTCTAACACGGGACTCAAACCCTAAGACCTCCCGATCAGAATCAAGCTTGGTGTCTTCATCCTTAGACCTCCCCCGCCTTGGCTATCAGAGGCAGCCCTGAAGCCCACCTCCGCCTTTCCATTCGTTTTCGAGGAAAGCAGTCAACGTTCCTCTGTAGCACCATCGCTACGCAAACGATTATGGGGATGGTATGTGTCTGGTAGGGAAGCATTGGGGTTAACAAATATGAACTAGCTTGTTAGATCTAAAGGAGGTTGAGTCTGGCTCACCTAACCAAAACTCACAAATGATCAGTGAATGACACCGCATAGATGCACCTTTCCCTTCTCGGGTAGCCCATATGCTACTCTGGCATGCCGGAATTGAAAATATATGGTATAAATGCGTAAGCATGGTGAGTATAAAAGCCTACCATGTCACAACAGAAAGCTAGAACCCGCGCTCCCTCAGACTGAGATCACCACTGCACGCGTGCATTTGGCCCTTTGCCTTTCTTTGAACGAATTCTGATTCCGAGGTTTTAGCGAACGCACGGAAGAGAATGGGCTTTCAGAAGCCACTCTGCGCATGCGCGCGTTCCTGAAGTTCCGGAATCGTTCGTTGGAAGGAAGCGTGTAATCGGGGGTTAGCGATCTCGCAAACAGCCCTCCAGGTCAGCAGGCACTCACGTAGTAGTCGACGGCGTGGTGCGGATATCCTGGTTTCGCCAGCGCCGTCCGGGCAGCCACGGCACACAGCAACAGCGTCGCCTGCAACACAGCGGGGGCGTGCGCCAGAGGCTCAAGGAGCCACGCAACAGGAAGCGCATCCGATGCCCGGGAATGGCGTCGGAGGGTGACCCGATGGACGTGCAACCAGTCGCTTTCGTTTATGAGATGAACTGTTATGAGGGTTCTGTACAACTAGCTCTTTTCAATTTTGTGTGTGTTTCACAAGATTGTTTTCATGATTTGGGTCGTTAATAAGCAAGAAGATAAATATTGTAGGAAAGATATATCATATTAAGAAATTTCATACAAACATGTAAAAACTAAAAACTTGTAATTAGAAGAATATTTTCTGTTGTTTTAATTCTGCGCCCGAGTGTTCCAAAGTTATAGATCTATCAATGATTTCACAACTTAAAAAAATTTCAACTTAATAAACTCGGATTTAAAAAATACTCAAACCATTGTAACATAAAATTGCCGTAATTAATAACCATTCAGTTTTTAAGTGATATATAAAACAAAAATAGTACTACAATTCCCTTTTTTATTTTACCAAATGTTGAAGAATTTTTACTTTACATATTCTATGTAAATGTTTGCAAAAATGAAAATGTATAGAAATTCACTTTTAAAGAAATTTAGAAAAAGTTATTTTAATATTCAAATGTATTAAATTCGCAATATAAGTTCTCTCACTACTTCACTCATTTAGTTAATTCATGATAATTTTTCTTTGTGATTTTTGCCCACTCTTTATAATGCTATAAAATTAAGAGTTTTCAGTTTTTTCCAATGTACGAAAGTGACTCGTCAATAATTATTCCCATCAGTCCGCATGGATTTTTTTAAGAGTATTGCGGTTATAAAAGTGTAACATTGGACTAATATTTAAAAAATATGATAATTCACTTTTTAAAAACTTTCCGAAAATTGCAAAAACCAACTAAATATGTATAATCACTGTATTTCACAAGCACACTGCACTAATAAAAATCCTGGATGTGGTGCTCCTGGTGTAGAAGTCATGCGTACCGTACCTTGATCCACTGCATGGTTCCAATCGGAGGTTGAAGTCGAACAACTGATCACACACACACAACACTGAACACTGACCCGTCTGGTGGAGCGGCTAGCGGAGAAGTGAGGCTGCACCCCGGCAGCGGGCTTTTATACGTGCCAGAATGAAGATTTGAATCAAGGTTAACCCGGGGTTACACTATAACGCAATAACTCCTTTTTCTTTCATTGTTCCCACAGGAAACACGCCGCTACGTGCATGTGTGGGTGAGTGCGGGTGGGAGTCAGGCAGTGGGGAGAATTTAGAAATATCGCCTTCCCCTTCCCCAGCCTCCGAATCTTTCTTTCAGAAAATCTCATTTCCATTGCGGGATCTGCGTACGTTCCCACCCCCACTCCGCAGCGTCGACTCCTCCACCCCACTCGCCGGACCCCCCGGCGCCCGCCGTCCTTGTCTGCGCAAGAAAAGCTGCGAGTTTCGTTGTTTCTGTCTCTGCCGGATTGCCTCATTCTGCATAAAAATTATACCCCGCTTCGCGTGTTGAAACGGTCCTGTTTCTTTTTTCTAGGTGAGTGATACCTGTCGTAAATGGCGCAGACACTCGCCCAGATGCCGAGACCACCACCCCCACTCCTGGCCTACCCTCTTCACGTCCCCATCACCCACTTTTTGATTGTCCACTTCCACCCTCGATTCTTTGCCTCTTCTTTCCTTCGTCCTCTATCTACTTCGTCCTCACCTCCAACCCCGCTTCCACCCCGACCCCACCCCGCAACCAGCCCCTGCCTCACCTCAGTAACGTCGCCTTATGGTCTTCACGCCTCATCCCCTCTCGTATCTCGCCGCGTTCCCCACGGTCTCTCCACCCACCCCATCCACTTCGTTTCGTTCTCCGCTCCGAGCCCACTCCTGCCGCCCCCGCCCCCGGCCGCCTTTCGCCATCGCACCTTCGCCGCCTCCGCCCCCGCGCTCTCGGCGCCGCCCGCACGCACCCACGATCTGGCCCTCCGAGCGGCACACTTTGCAGAGAGCTCCGCAATTTTGCCGCAATCTTCGTGAAATTGGTGGGATCGCGCGTTTCCCGTCGGGGAGTTCGAGGGGAAGAGGAGGGGGAAGTGATGGAGGAGCAGCAACTGGGGCGGCGCACGCGCGGCGCTACTTCCTCTTTCGGCCGCCGGATGCGCGCGAGACGCCCGACCCCGGAGGTTGTAAACGGTTATTGCTCACACGTCATTTCTCAAAAGTCCCGTCGTGCTGGGTGGCACTTTTTCTAACTCGCCGGATCCGGATCTGGTTATTCTATGAGAGTGTCAGAGATGTCCATGCCAAAGGTTCACATGATTTTGTCATTGAACATTTTTACTTTCTCGCCCTTTCGATTGTAAGAGAAGAAAGTATTTAAATTTCGACAGAAAACACTTATTTTCGAGCCGAACGAAAAACTAGATAAATATTTTATAAATTACTTCCTCCAACAAGCGGTCTTGTCAGAATTCATTTTTTGTGGGACCTTGATACAAAAAATCGATAGATGGTAAAACGTTTGTTTTTCCGTCCGTCCGTCCGTTCATGGTAAACCGTTCAGTCCATTTTCTCTTAAAGTTAAATTCTCCTATGCATATGATTAAAATGAAGGCTATGGGAATTTAAATGAATGTTTTGATATTTGTAAGTACTTTACATGGAGCCCACCAAAAATAATTTACTAAACTTTCTCAAAAATAGCTCTAAAGATATTGATTACACTTAGTCCTGGGACAGGGTAAAGGACGCTTGAGAGAATGGTGCAGGTTTCGTGTTCATTGGAATCCCTGAAAATAGAGATTTCTTCCTTAATGAAATATGTTCTTTAAAGACGAATATTGAAATTAGTTAGTGTTCAATTTTTCGAAATTATGCGTTGTTTTCCTATAATTTTGCGCAAAATGTAGACCATTTTCATATTTTTAAACATTTTTTGTCAAAAAACCGTTCCAAATTATTTCTTTAAGTTTTCTCGTCATAACTACCGGTAAAAAATATCGTGCTAGTCCCATTTGTGGCTATCGTTCCGTTTATTGAACATTGCAAAAAGTTAACATTTCTAAACTATAAAACTAAAGAAGATTTTTGCCGGCGATTTTTGACGAGCAGTTTTCTGGTTGAAATTAATGCAAATTTCAAAAATAATATTTTATCAAAAGCTGCTCTTATTTTTCTCTCAATTTTCCCGTGTATTAAGAAGGGGACGCTTTAAAGAATGATGTAGGTTTTATTTTCGTCGCTCTTACTGAATTTTAGAAAATGGCGTGTTGGGAAATTTGGATTGAGAGAATTACTTATTTAAGCGGCGACACTAATTCGAAACTCTCTGTGTTTCCATAACGTTGAGGTAAGGCTCACGGAGAGTTTACTCGGAAGGAGTTCGAGCCTTCATGTGGGAAAACCATGCGAGTCTTGGACTTCTTGTTGGGGGCAAATTCTTTCGCAGATTTGTGTAGTAATATAATATAGGGGAGAAATTAAAAATAATATGAAAATGTGTGTGCCTTTGTAGCAGTACTAATTTGTCTAACTCATATGTTTGGCCACATGGTTATCGTTATCATCAATTAGTAAATGATGTAAAAATAATAATCATATACGTCAAAAACCACATCTCTTGTGAGACAACAACTCAATAATAATAAAGCTTACACGTATCCCTATTGGGCAAAAGCATCCTGTTCCAAAACCAAAATACTACGTAAATATATGCAAACAGAACGCTTGTATCTAAAGAGTACACGTTGTTAGGGCGAGCGGTAAACAATAGATTACATTCCATGAGAAAACAGGACGCTATAAATATTAATAAAAAAGAGAGATTCATTATTTCATGATAATTTGCAAAATTTGTAAGTAATATTTATCAAGACTTGAGTATTATTTGAGCAATAAAAGTATGTAGTAAAATGTGTTGTCGCCAGCACTGTAAACTATGTTAAAAATAGTTTCACATGTTCAAAATATCTTTCATACTTCATTTCGTTAATCCCCAACTTTGCTCAAATATGTTCTTTCAGTATCTGGCTTTGGACTTCCCAATGAATTGTAGTAGCTGATAATGTTGTACTAACGTTCAAAAGTCTGCATTTTTGCATTTAGCATTTGTCCTAATGCAAAACTGCCCTGTGTGCATTTTTGTGCATATTATCAAAAAGCGTAAAAATGTAGATGTACTAAACTTTCACTCCCAAATGGAAACTTTCGGAAGCAGACTTCAACAAATACAAACTAATTATTTCAACTAAAATCAATGAAATGAAACTATTGCACAAGAACTATACTTCCATAACAAAGAAGATTGAGAACCTAACTGAACTTATACTTCAAAATGCAGAAATAATCATTCCTAAATCCTCAAATAAATCACCAAAAAGGCCACTTCCTAGGTGGAATCAAGAATGACAAAATGTCAGAAGAATACACAAACAAGTCTCTATCAATTACAAGAGACCCCCAACAACTGAAAATCTAATAGAAGAACGAGAGCTCTAGCAAGAAGAATATATAAAGTTAACAAAAGAAAATCATGGGATTATCTCATCTATAAATAATTCTACAAGCACGTCCGATAACTGAAAAAAAATAAAGCAATAAATTGTATATACAAACCTACCATTCATACTAAATTGTTAACAGGGAATAATAGAGTGCTTACGTCTCCCAAAGAAATAGCAAACACCTTGGCTCAGACCTTTACTAACAACTCAAGCGACTAAAATTTTAGTGATGAATTTCAATCGTATAAACTAAATTCAGGTGTCACAATAGATAAAATATTGCAACTAAATACCACTTGCCATCCAATAATAAATTATCATCTCCATGTTCAAGAAATTACTTCTGTTCCCTCCAATTTGAGAAAGTCCAGCCCAGGCCCAGATGGCATTTTAAATATTTTTTGAAAGAATTACCAATCAGTGCCATAGAATATTTTACTATCCTATTCAACGAACTTTTAATCTCTGGGTTATTTCCTAACTAGCGGAAAGAAGCAATAGTTTTAACAATTCCTAAACCAAATAAAGACATAAACAATCCTGTAAACTACAGACAAATATTAACATCCACCCTTTGTAAACTAATGGAAAAGGTAATCAGCAGAAGACTAATATGGCATTTAGAACACAACGACATACTATCCTCCTACCAAAGTGGATTTAGAAGAAATAGATCAACTATGGACCATCTCATCAACATCCACAGCAACATTTGCGACGCATTCATAGCAAACCAACACCTAGCACTAATCAGCCTCGATATAGAAAAAGCCCACGACATGGTGTGGAAAGACAGAACCTTACAACTACTGTATGATAAGGGAATAGACGGATACATTTTAATCTTCATTGCCAACTTTCTTCGTGAAAGATTTCTCCAAGTCAAATTAATAACACACTTTCCGACAAACACAAACTATGTAATGGGTTACCCCAAGGCTCCGTCCTCAGTGTTACTTTGTTCATATTGCCATAAATGATGTAACTGAACGTATTCAGAAACCAGTAAAAATATATGTTTGCCGATGATATCACTATATTAGTTAGTGGAAAAAACCCAAAAACTATTCAGCAACAACTACAAAGTTCCCTCGATCCAATACAAAATTCCAATCCAAATCAAAATGCATCATCTTCAGGAAGAACAAGAACAGCAACGTACAACTAAAACTCAATATAAATTCTCAAGCAATTAACTGTGAAAAGAAAATTAAAATTCTAGGCATGATATTTGACAACAACCTAAACTGGCAACCACACATCAATATATTAAAAAGGAATGCCTTCTCAGAATGAATATCATTAAAGCTATTTCTTCAACTTCATGGGGTACAGATAAATATATTATCTTGTCCACTTACAGAACCTTCATTCGTTCCAAAATATATTATGGATCACTTACATATCAATCAGCATAAATTTTTTTATTAAACAGACTTAACCCAATCCATACTATAGGATTGCGAATGGCAATTGGAGCGTTTAGGACAACTCCGGTCAGTAGAACCCTTGCTGAAGCCGAAGAAGAGCCCCTTTACATAAGAAAACGGAAAATAAACTTTTCTTATGCCAGCAAATTCTCGTGTTATTCCTGTAACTCAACACTTAAGAATATATTCTCCTCAAGATATTCAGTTCAATAGCAAAAAAATTAATTCCCCCAAACCAGCATAATAATTATTGAAACAATATCTCGATGAAGTAGACTTCACATTTCCCCTGGAAAATCCAGATATTAATACTAAAAGACCTCCATAGCTTCCTTATAAAATAACCATTAATGCAAGTCTTAATGAATACAGGAAAAAATATATCTAGCTCTCTTCAATGAATTGTCATCTACTTACAATCAATACACTAGCGTATTTACAGATGGTTGCATAACCACTAATGGCTCTGGATGTGCTCTATTAATCAATGGTCAAACACAAACTTTCCAGCTTTGTGATATATGTTCTATATATTATTGTGAAGCTTACGCCATATACAGAGCCTTAAAATACATCAAAGATATGACAAACTCAAAATTTGTAATCTACACTGATTCGAGAAGTGTACTAGAAAGCTTCAGTAGCACCTCCAAACTAGATCCAATAATTAAAAAAACCATCAATCTCTATAATGAATTGTTAAACATTAACAAAGAAATAGTGTTTGTCTGGATTCCCTCTCACCTTGGTATAACAGGGTATAACATTAGTTGACAAAGCAGCTAAACGAGCAACCTCCTTACCTCTGACCACCAATAATGTTTCACATAATGATATAAAAAAGTACTTCTTCCAAAAAACAAGGAATTGTGGAACACTGAATGGAAAGTTCACCACCTAGCAGACTGTTCATGATCGGAAAATCAGTTCTTCAAGACCATGGTCCTTACCTTAAAAAAAGAAGTGATCAAGTACTATTTACTGGTTTGAGAATAGGCCATTCAGCCTTGACTGACAAGCATTTAATAGCAAAGGAATCCGTAAATCTCTGCGAAACATGTCATATACCTATTACCGTCATCCATATATTATTTCATTGCCCAAATTTGAATTATTTAAGAAAAAATACAATCTTTCTAACAAAATACAAACACTTTTAAATGATATAAGTAATGTATATAATCTGATCCATTTCCTCATTGAACTCAACCTTCATTAATACCTGTAAACTACTAAAAACAACTTGTCAAGTTAAATACTAGGTATCTAAAAATCATACTATTATTTTAAGATCTTATTAATGTAATAAATTTGTTAATATTTTTGTGTTCCATTTTGTAATATTTGTACTTATAGTATGTGTTTTTATATCATTTCTAAATAATTGTTTGCTTCAAATATTGTTAATATCGTGACCAAGTAGTTTATGTGACCATAATAAATAAAGCCAAAAAAACTTTCACTATTAGCATAAAAACCTGCTAATATTTGTGACGGCGATTATAATTTTGAAATTGCAATAAGACCAGTTCATATCCCATATAGAGGTAAGATACAAGGCCTTTGGTTATTGGGAACTTTTGGACGTTATTATTAGCTACTACGATTCATTAAGAAATCCTATTCCAAGCACTGAAAGAATATGTTTGAACAAAACTGGGCATGAAGGAAATAAAATATTTTTAAAAATTCAACACATGAAACTATTTTTAAAACAGTTTACAGCGATACTAAACTATACGGAAGTTTTTTTCCAAACTGAATGAGCTCCCGTCGATCAGGTCGCACTCAAAGATCTGCGGTTTTTGAAAACATTCATAAACTTTACATGAAACCTCTGTTACTGTTATGCTGCTATAGGCTATGTCTAAATCCTCCTTCCCGCACCCTGCCTGTCTCCAGAAGGTTTATTACGCATGAGAATTTGACCATATGAATGGGTGAAAACTAGAACGGTAGAAGTGACATTTTATAAATTCTAAGAAAAAACGTAGTTATTTTAGGCTATATTTCAGTGGCAATATATTTTCGTTGTTTTAATGAACAATTGAATTGTCATTGTTTTAATAATGAAACAAAGCACCACGACTTTACAGTAATATTGACTTACTAAACAGATTTCTCTTAATTTATAAAATACAACATTATACCATTCTGATATTCACCCATTCATATTGGGTAATTTTTAACTTAAGATTGCTGTCCTCGCCGATAATCCAGCGGGAGAGGAATATCTCTCTACATGGTTGAGTTAACTTTTATTAGTTTAAACTTTAAAGGTAATAAATCACTGGGAAAACTAACATACTTTGCTAATGAATTCTCAAAATAAACTGAAATGTAATACATAAGTGGGACACTGATTCTAAATACAGGATTTATTAATATAACAGGGAAAAGAAAAGGTTTAAAAATTGAATTTGACTATTTAATGCGAACAAGCTACGGTAAAATATTTACAAGTTTTAACTAAGTAACATTTTGATTGACAAGAAAACAGTAGGTTTGGAACATTTTGCTATTGGCTATCTAGTACATATTTAGTAACATTGGCAAAAGGAAACTAACTTTTAAATATACAAGTAAATATTTAATAGTATACACGAGATATCTAAGTTAAACAGAAGTTTCATAATCTACTAACTCACTTCAATTGTTTTTGTTCTACACTTTACTATTTATAAGTCTTATTTGGCTGTTAAGAGATGTAATGTAAAATCTGTCATGGTTCATGGGGCTTAAACATTATAAGAAATAGAAAATGGGAGAATTTCCCCATGGGAGTCTGGTGTAAAAACGTTTAACATTATTATTATTATTATTATTATTATTATTATTATTATTATTATTATTATTATTATTTATTCATAAATATGTTACAAGGAACGCTGCAACCAACAGCGTGCCAAAGATGAGAGTGGGAGGCACTCAGGCTTTGACTTCAGCACCTTAACAGTCGATAGAAGTTTTAATACTTTTGATAATTTGGCCATATTGGGCTAATTGTCTACCTAAGGAAAATAAACTCCTGTGAATACCAAATAATCTACTAAGCTAATGAATTAACGAAATGAATGAGAAAAACAAACTAAAATATAATACATAAGCGAAAAACTGTATCGAACTAAAGGATTTATTAACACAAAGATGTATTTGGAAAATTCCCGCCAACCTGGGCTCAAAGTACTGGAAACCAGGCTGTCTGCTACAAGCCAGGGAAAGAGGGGAGTGATAGAGGAGTAACTCTTCTTTAAAAACCTTGGCCCCGCTGG
>BOPP01000340.1:542574-558574 GCA_017312745.1 Gryllus bimaculatus | reverse complement strand
AGACCTCTGGAACGACATTACTGGCACAAGAGGAACCTTTCCCATATCAAATGACAGTTCATGTCTACAGGCATTAAGATGGCAGCCCCATCACTAGACTTACCCATAAAGAGGCTCGTAACCTGTTATAGGGAATTCAAAGTTACTGACACTCTCCAACAAGCCAAGCCGGTTAAACACAATGTTGATTACCATAGCAAGATAAAGGATAAACGACTGGGAATACACGATAGAATTAAGAAGGGAGTATGGAATGTTAGAAGAATAAAAAATAAAGAAAAGGAATTTGAACATTAACATCATTAAAAAAAGTAATATAACTGCAATATTAGAAAAAAAGATGAAGTGCTAGGAACAAAAGATCTAGAGTATTAATTTATGATTTACAATGCGAAAAAACAAAACGAAAGAGCCAGTAGTGGAATAGCTATTTTAATTAATAAAATGTAGATACCCAAAATACATGGTTATACCTTCATAAGGGATCGGATACTGATAAGATTTAAAATAGAAAGAGGCTATTTAACCATAATCGGAGTTTATGCTCCAAAAGAAGGCAAAACAGACTACACGAAAGTATTTTATGAAATACTACAAAAATAGGTATAAAGACAGTTATAGAGGGAGATCTGAATGGTAGGGTAGGTAAACAACCTTTCCAAAACGTTGTAGGGAACTATGTGTTAACAGAAATGGAGGAGAAATTGCGAGAATTTGCCACATTCAACAATCCTAAAATTGTATTACGAATTAGCAAGGTAATTCCTCGATAATTTCTCTCGTTTATTCTATTTTAATATAATAATATATATATATATATATATATATATATTATATATATATATATATATATTCTAAAATTAATAACCGCAAATTAACAACTCTTCTAGAACAATATATTGTTAGAAGAACAATGTGGATTTATACAAGGAACATCGGTGTATCGGATGTATATTCCCCATTAACTTCCCCATAAAATATCTGAGAAAGAAAGTAAGAAAGGAAACACAACTTAAAATTTATAAAACAATGGCTATCCCCTTACTTCTTTATGAATGCGGTACGTGGATCATGAAAAAGAAAGATTTTACCAGACTTCAGACGCCTGAGATGAGTTTCTTGACTCAAAGGCTGCACTATATTAGACAAAATAAAAAATGAGTGATAATCAGAGAATAATTAGAAGTTCTCCTATTAATAAATAAAATGCAAGAATGCAGGACCCGATGGTCACAACATCTATACAGATTGAGTAGTGACCGCATTCTATAACAAATATATCACTACAAACCTCATGGTAAAAGGCATGTCGGTCATCCAAGATTGAGAAGGTATGCTTAAGGCGGAACAGAAGACTCCCTGAGACTCCCTCCTAATCCGTGAGGAGATGATGGTGATGATGATGATGATGAAGAAGTATAAGGAAAAATTTAAAAATTGAATTTAACTACCTAATATGAACAAGCTACGGTGAAATATTTACGTGTTTTAACTAACATTTTGATAGACAATAACATTGTAATTGAAAAAAATTATGAGTTGTAAACATTGGACTATTAGCTATCCATTTAACAATACTGATAAACTAAGTTTTAGAGACACAGGTTAAATTTTAACAGTATTCATGAGATATTTAAGTGTAACAGAAGTCAGACATTCTACTAATTTACCTAAACGTCCCATCTTGTATGCATTACTATTAAAAGTCTTATTTGTGTGTAGAGAATTTTTAGAAATAAGTTTATGTTCTTTAAGGAACAGCGATTATTGGAGTGTTTTTGTTTGTTCCTAGAGTTTGGTTGCGTTACGGCGATAAACAGTACCGTATTCCGAAATGAGATCTTTAGGTGAGTGTTGTTTCCTGGGAAACAAAGGTAAGTGCACTGAATCAACACTCGAAGGCCCTGCTCTTGATGGAAGGTGAGCACGATTCCCAAGGCGTGTATCCCCAGGTCCTTACTTCCACGTACTTTACGTCGCGTTTCATAACAAACCCCGCATTAACTTCTTGTATCGTGTGTCTGCTGTTTTACCTTCGTGAGGCTAGGAGAGAGGGCGGAGCATCGACGAGAGCTCGTTCGTCGGAAGAGAGAGGGTTAATGCTAATGAATGGGAGGGCACTTCCCGTCAGCGATTAAGAGCCCATCCGGACCCGCGCCCTTGGACGCGAAGGCTGGACGTCTCGTTGGCGCATTTCCTCTCGTCTTCCGTGTTGCGAGCACTTACACCATGGTTTCTTTTGTTGATACCTGCAATTACTTGTGGCTCTAGTAGTATTTAATTCGTAAGACCTGAAGGCTATGAAGATAAGAAACTTCATACGCGGCCCAACATGAAGATACAAAGGACACCTAAGGAAGGAGCTGCTGTAACAGAGTGCACACCATGTCTTAATGTTGACGAATTAAACTAACAGCTGCGCATGGTTATAGTACTTAAAATATTTTACGGATAACACGTAAGCTATTTACAATAATTTTTCCTTTTTTTAACTTATGTTTTTTTGTGACACTATTTCTGAAAGGGGAAGATTCTCATTAAAGAACTTCGTATTGTTTTAAAAAGAAAATACAATAATTTTTTCGGTTGTCTTTCAGGTAAAAAGTAATTTTTTTTTACGCACGTGTTACTTGCCTACCGACGTACGCTCCGAACAACAAACGCATTTGCTATCCATATTACTAATAATTCTGAATGCTCGAAGTAATTGAAAATTGAATATTTAGCCTCTGGTCTTTTAAGATGCGACACCCTAATAATTTATTACTACTTTGTTAAATCGACTTTGCCCTGTTCTTGATACGGTACAACTAGACGCTAATCCTGACGTTTTACCCAAAATTAACTCGAAGTTTCCTAATCTGATTGTTATTCGAGACTCATCGATTCATCCTAGTAGATAGACGTTCCGATTTGCGGCACAAAATTGTCTGCAAGCGTTACCAATATTAAACATCTTTGAAATACTACTAGATCTTAATTCTGACATGTGTACAGAATATCAGCTGAAGATCGTCTTATACCGAATTGACACACTCATTGCCAACCTGCGTAAGCTTACTTTTCCAAACATTGCACAAGTTATTACATCATATTCCTGACACACTGTTTGTTTATTTCTCCCTCTTCCTTGTGCTCGGTGGTCTTTATCACAATATAATAATGATCAGCCCCCAAAATAAATAATTTTACAAGTTCGTCGCCATTCGGAGTTCGTCTTCGACGTCTTCGGGTTCATTCTCGCAGCACCCGCCTCAGATGCGCCTCTCTTGGGGACCTGTGCTGCCACTCCTCATCGCCGCGCAAGATAATGCCACTCGTCGTCAACAGCTACTTTTCCCACCTTCAGAAACCTAATGTCCAGGTTTGTTGACGCCACGTCAAAAATAAATAGTTACAATTTTGATAAAAAATAATCAAAGGTAGAAAAAACCTTGTTAAGCCGGACTTATCTGGACATTAAGACTCTCTAATACTCAAGTCCTATGACCTAAAGTACTCAAATAATACTTCGGCGTATGGATAACAAATTTCGCACCATACTAGATGAGCATTTTGTCATTTGTCTCAATTCTGGGAACCTCCTTATCCAAAATTCGTAATTTAATTCCCACCATGATGAGATGGCTAGCCGCTGCCACGAACGCGAGTAGCAGCTGAGCCCTGCGTGACCGGACAGCAGGCCTTCGCCGGGGCCAGCGGCCGGAACCAGGCCTCCCACGCAGGACGTCGCGGCGCCGACGCCGACGCCCACCCCAACGCGTGCCCGCGCTTCCTCCCTTTGTCTCTCCGGTCGCCGCAGCGGCGCTGTCGGCTGCACAAACACCGCTCGACTCTCCTCTCCCGCGAGTAGACACCACGCTTGCCCGAAACGCACGGACCCGGGCACGTACTGACGGGTAGTTTTTAAACACTACTGAGACTTTTTTATATTTCCTCTCTTTACTAAAATAGTTTAGAAAGGGAATCACTTCAACCATACGATTTCGAATTTTCGGTTGTAAAATTCCGTATAAGACGATCTTCAGTTGATAATCTGTACACACGTCAGAATTAAGGTCTATTAGTATTTCAAAGATGTTTAATATTGATAACGCTTGCAGGCAATTTTGTACCCCAAATCGGAACGTCTATCTACTAGGATGAATCGGTGAGTATCGTATAACAATCAGATTAGGAACGTTTGAGTTAATTTTGGGTAAAACGTCAGGATTAACTTCTAGTAGTACAGTTCTGTAATAATACATCATTCATATATTTTAATTTTTGGACGTACATGAAGCCCCAGTGACATTTTTCAAAATTGTTTAGTAAATGCCTAAATTTGTTTCTTCAATATTTTTGCTCGTGTAGATGAAAGTGCATATACAAGTATGCCAAAGTAACAATTTTCATTAAAATCCCTGAATTTTTTAAAATTGAAAAATTCATTACATTTAAAAGACTAAATCTTTTCACTTCGAAAAACCTTCAATCTTTCTGCTCATTCAAATTTCGTGATTTTGACTTTAAATTAAAGGTAACGTGTCCGAGATCTTTTATCGCTTGATATTATTAATAGTTTACAGTATAAATACTAAATTTTAATAACGTCATAAAATTGATAGACCCGCACGATTAATGAATGCTTATCTGTTTTTTGTTCATTAATTGATTGTGAGTTGTAATCGATCAGAAGTATTTGACATTTCCTCTTTCAGAAAACATGTCTGTGAGATTATTGTAAAAGAAGCAAAAATAGGTAATTTTCTTAATGGCGAGAATATTTAGGACCCCAGTAATAATTTAAAATCAACATTTAACAATTTATCATTAACAAGTACAATTTTTAAAGTATTTTATTAAAGATGCAAAAAATAAAAGTATATGTAATGTAAATTTTTTTTGGCTTCCTTCCATGGCTTTTTTTGAATTCCTTCTAACATAAAAAATTCTCTTGTACGTATTTATTGTACTTCATTTTGTAATGTTAAATTTTAAAATTGCAAATTTTATGGAAACATTTTCGTATTCATTTTGTTTACATTCGTTCAATATATTAATATATTTGGTCTCGAATAGCTTGGTAACACATGTAGGCATGCGTTACGTTGCGCTAGGCATGTCGAGGTCGCCGGCCGCTTACTAGAGTTCTCGAATGGAGTGTCCAGAGAAATTGGCTCCAGATTTGAAATGAAGGGTTGGACAACTTGCTACCAAGAGGCGGTTCGTCACTGGATATCTGGCCCATGATAGTCTTTGAGAGAAGTTACTTGACAGTTATTGTTGCAAATTTAGCTACATTAATTCGCATTTTCCCTGTAAAGGAGAAAGTGATTTATTAAAATAAAGTAACTCACCAGTCCTATTTCAAATTCTCAATTCAGGGTAAAATTTTAAAAACATTAATTCAAGTATCTTGATTTTGTATTCGTGTTTACTTCAGAATGATATTGAAGCATCTTTCTACGTTCAGATTAGAATATTTAACAAGCAAGTGTTCTTCTCTCTTAAAAACGCCGTCCGCCCGTAAGCGACAATTGTTAACTTACAGAGACTTGTTAATTTGTTTCACATTTGATAAATACAATAAATAACTGTATGATTTAATTACACAACACAAAACGAAAACAAGAAAATAATTCGCCATTCAGACCTATTTCTGTTGCTTATCAAAGATGTTCAGTATGGGAGAATTCAGTAAGAAAATAAACATGAAATAGTAATAAGTAGTGAAGGATGTAAACATAATACAATTCTCGTTTATTTGATAGAAACAATCTGGCAAACATATTTTCGTATGAAGCCACTATTTGCCGCCTCGCGTCGCTTCAGCTTGCGCATGTACACCCCTTTCTGGATTTTAAGGGGAATCAATGCGGAGTCAGAAGAAGTTGGCAATACTCCTAGGGGCGCCCGGCTCACCAAACGGGCAAACAGCTTGCTATGCCTGATTTATGGCCACTTAAGCTAAGGTATATCTACTTAAAGCAAACATTTCCTGTCAATTAGTTTTAGCTCTTATGACTTTTAATGTAAATATACATGCAGCAAACCTACAATAAAATCCCAATTTTTTTATTTAATTAACATTTTGAGTTAAACAAGTGTAGAGATCATTCCCTCAATCTCTAGGGCAATGTGGAAAGCAATGAAAATGACCACAAAGGGGAAAAAATTCATCCCTCAGTTATCAAGTAACATAGGACTAGCAATGACTACACAGGCGTCTCGAAAACAAATGTACAGGGTAGGCAAAACAGATTACTGAACAGCGGTGGACTCCCGGAAGGGGGCATGAAGGCTATGCCATTCCTCAATTTTATTGTAATTTTATTCAATGTGTTCAAAACAATTGTCTCGAAGATATTATTACATTCCAAATCATTATTTCCATGAAGCACGCGCCGTCCTGATTTTCGATTCTAAAAAAGGTTTGCGAGTTTGTGTTAGCTAGAAACAAACAAAATCACAACTTTCATAAAAGTTTCAAAATTACTTTCTTCGAGCGAGGTCCCGGAGTATTCTATGAGAATGATTACACAAAGTTAACTGATGTGACGGAAAGTGTTCCCTGGAAAAGCCATTGCGTGAGCCGTCGTCATTCGGTCCGCTCTCAAGCAGAGAGGACCATTTGAATTTTCAGTGAAGTGAAGCGGTTTTGAAATCTGTCCTTTTATTACCAAATATAATTGCCATTCATTACGTTGTGTCATTTGTTTCATATTTAATTAATATTTTGGAAGCAGAAGCAGGAAGTCTCCCACCATTCGTAAATGTTAATACCTCGATTTTGTTGAAAGTACGTGATATCTAGTTACTAGAGAAGTCTTCTTCATGATATATTCTTATTAATATTTACGATTAGTAGGAGGCTTACTGTTGCTCTTTGTTTATGTCATTGACAGCATTTTCTAATAGCTATTCTTCGAAGAAGAAATTGTGTGACATTTGATAGCATTTCAAGATTGACTTCAGTCATTTGATTAAGTAATAACACTGTATTACTTTTCTATAAATATGGTTATCTGTACATTTGTTACTCACGTGTTCTAGTTTACTTATTAGTGACTTCTAAAAACCACAGAAATCGAAATCTAGCCTTAGATACGAAATATAATAGTACTTTCCCTTTTCTATGAGCATACAAAGAAGTAGAAAGTAAAATACGCGCGGAATCTGGGGAGATGGTGGGAAAAAGCAGATCTCAGAGATCATGATGAAGACGTGTCTTCTGTCGCGTTCCTCGTGAGTCGACTACTCTATCATTTACACTTGCGTTGCTCTCCGGTTCACACGGAGGTCCCCGAAGATGTCAATGACGTTCGCGGTACTTTTGCCTGGGTTTTGGGAGTAAATTAACGAGCTCTCAAGGCGGCTGATTACGTTGTAGGCTACAGGACGGTGCTCGTGTGTTATAACTGTCGCACGTTGCCTCACGATGAACTTCCATCCTTCCATCCTGTCCCAAAATTTCACTTTTCATGAAGCCGCGGCGCGTGGATACCTCGCGAATTGGCTCAGTCAGCGAAACGATCTCTGACGTGGCCGGCGTCTTTGCAGGGCATAGAACCGTCACTCGTATCCTTCCTTTGACATCTTTATTTACAAACTATGCAATCCAATGATTGTACAAAGATTTGCATGTAATATTGCCGTAACTGAATTAAGACAGGCAGGCGAGGAGTTCATTTAATTGAAGCTCCCTCTTACTTTTGTTAGATTTGCCTTAATTCAGTGTTTGAAAATATTTTTGATTTTGAATTAGTAACATTCAAAATGTTAATTCAAAGTGTTTAATGCTATGTTTGCGTGTTTAACAAGTCTTTATAGGGTTTAGCGATTTTACCGGCCGGCGCTCGACCGACCATGGCGCCGGTTGAATGCTCCCAGACGTCGGTGCGGCCGAGACCGACGAATGCTCGATCGGTTGCCGGGAACCAGCGGTCTCCCATCCGGAGAACTGCGTCTCGGAAGACTCGGCCGCCATATTCCAGGAGAAGGATGGAATATTAATTTTTTTTAAATAAACGACCAATAGTGTCCATTTAAAAAATGCAATTTATAAACAAAATATTATATTTATTTTATAATTAAAATTATTTACAACCCCAAAATTCGACTCTTCTACGTAGTGGAGAAACTAAGAAAAACTAGGGAACTTCTACCTGGGAATTAAAAGAAAGTGTATTAACATTTCAGATAAATTTTGTTTTTGTAATGGCTAGACGTCGATGTTTTGGAAGTTGCCTGCCACTCCTTTTTGTGGATTCGTGTCGATTATATGTTATCGAATTCACATTTATTTGTAAAGACACCTGCCTACAGAATTTTGTCAAAGGCATTTTCAAATTAAGGAAATTTCTTACATGTGTTTGTGCTCGTCTTAAGGGGAGAGTGTTCGTGTATACCACTCATGTTAATTTCTCTACTATTGATATACATTTTCTAATAAGCAGTTAAACATTGTGATACTTCACGCACGTAAAGATTAATTTTTTTTTAAATTTTATTAATTTTATATTTATTAATTTTAAAATTTTTTGAATTAATTAAATATTTTTTACATTATAGCTTTTGCCTTATTTTTTCTGCATTTTGAACAGACATTTTTTTAATTTTTTTATTACCGGCGAATGTTTTTACTAAATTGTCACTTTATTGCCAATTTTATAACAAATGTGTCCTGTAACTTTCAATAAATTATAAATGATAGTTTCTGAGTAAATGTTCATTAATAACAAAGTACGTACATTTTCGGGAAGCATCATTTGAAATGTCTATACATGGCACTGTTTCACTAGAACATTGCTACTCTGTATTGTGGGTCATTTTCTTCAGAGGAAAAGTCCAATGATACCAACGTATGAACAAGAGCATGTTTCAGTAACTCATTTACAACCTAACTTGCGTTCAAAATAAGTAGGCAGATGTTTTCCTCTTCCTTATCGTTATTTGTTTTCGGCTGGTTGGCAATTATTGTTGCTAACCGTATTGATTTTGTGAGTTAATTTATTTTTTATTAATATTTTCATTTGATTTATTGCGTCCTTAATCCCACTGATTCAACAGTAACAAATCATGAAAATTAAAATAACTGTTCAGAACTGGACAGGACTGGACAGTATTGCTGCGTTCTGGAACAACCTCTAAGATTGTTAATTATGTTTTTGGTTCATTTATATTTATATTATACCACAAAACCAATGTAATTTATGTAAAATATTTTCAAACCTTTGAAAGACATTTTTATGTCGAACAAGGAAAAATATAATATTTTAAAAAATACTTTCATTTGTTTTAATTGATATGGGAATGTGTACAAAATGTTTAATGATAATCTATTTTTTTCACTTTACTAAAGTAGGTAGTGAATCTGAGTTTGTAATTTGAGTTTTAAAACTTGTTATTACAGGGCAATGGTCTGAATCAAGATCTGCTGTTATTGATATAATAGGATTTGAACGTTTTTCAATATAGCTGCGTTAAGGATGTCTGTAATAATATTCAGATCGTAATGATAAAGAGTGAGTTCTGACGGTGCATTTATATCAGAGTTATCACTTTAAAGACATGAATAAGTTTTTCTCTTGCCTAATTTGTTGAATTGCAATCGAATGCAATATATTTGAAGTGTATCACTCGTTTCGACTTCCTTCGTAAATACCCAGAGGCCATGAGCAGAGCAAGCGAAATTGAACAGGTGAACTCTGTTGCTATTGCTGAGAAGAGGGAGCCTAGGGTTCGAACCTTAACGGTAGCGGAATTTCGTTAATAACTAAATATCTAGGTCGAATTCAGCCGATGGGTGAAGGAGAATTATAGCTGCAGGCTGCTTTTTGGTTTCACCGAATGACGGAACGGTGCCTTTACAGGTTGGTCGCCTGCGATGTTGCTGATCCTCTCCCCTTACTCGCGTACACTTACACTTACACTTACAACTACACTACACTTCCACTCATTTCAAGTGCTCAGCGATGGTATAAGCTGGAAGAGATGGCTTGGAAGGAGAAACATCCCACAAGCCGACACGCATTCTTGAATGTACTTGGAGGTTCATAATCTCTCGTAATTCGCAATTTTAATTCCCATTCCTCAATTATTTTGGACATTACATTTTCTCATCTTTTATTTTCATATCTTCAGCGTCTCATCAATTTGACGTCTCTGGTCTACTCATTATGAGTTGTATTATATTTTCAGTCTCGTTAGCGTTTGTCGATTTCTATCAACCGTTTTCGTCAGTTGTGAGTACATACTTTCTTGCTTCCTCGCGCTGTTGAGTATTTTCGTTTTTCCTTAATTGTGATTTTGATAATTCATTCCTATTTTACATTTCGGTGCCAAATGTGTTCATATTTCTTTTATCGGCTCACATTTTATATTTTAAAATTTTATATCTATATTCATGGAAATTTCAAAACATGGTAATTGACAAGATACAATATGAAATATTGATACAATATAAAACGTCGTTATACCAAATTTCCGAAATGCAAACTCAGGGCCGCGAAATTGATGGTTAAATTCAGTAACCCACATATGTTTATGTAAGACCACAAAGCAAAGAAGCGACCAAAGAAGGAATGTTTCAGAGTGGATGAAGACACAGTGTTGTATGAGTGACATAGATTCACACACTCATTATCGCCAAGAAAGGGTCTTTCTTGAGCTCATTTAGTGTTTTCCTTTTCTCCAAAAATCCAGGAAAAGCAAACAAGACCACTGACGATGTCTTAATTATTTAGTGCAGTGAATTCCAGAGATACGTCAACGTATTGCCATGGTTATGAAAGATCTTGGAACGTTTCAATTATAGTCATTGCACGAATAAAGCATGCTTCCATGAATTTATTAATCAACGGTGCACGAATCAAAAATGTTGGAAATTCACTTCAAAAAATATTACTGAAAGCATTCCATGAAGACTTTTGAATTCACTTTGAAGTACGTATGAGTACATAGCACATATTCAGAGAAGATCTATTGATCACCAAGGAAAATCCTATCCGGAAAAGCAGGAGCCAAATTCGAGGGGTACGTATAGAAATATATCTAAGAAGGCCAACGTACAAAGGAATCTGGTTTTCTAGGTTTACCTGCTTCATCGATATTTTCCTTTCTAATACAGACAAATATTAGAACCATTATGAATACGATGATCTCTTCCTCCGGAATGCGAGTCTTCTCTTCGAGACTCCCTCAATAGTGCTTTTCCCCCTAACTAAGCCCAAATGGCTCCTTACATGACGCTTTCTTCTAAGTAGCGAAGTCCCCTTCCCATCCCGGGAGTGCGCCCGGCGCTGCGCCTTCTTGGTTCCGGCGACCGCCGCGTGGGGCGCGTGCCCCACGGCGCCAGTGACACACTTCCCACCGACCCTCCCCTCCTTCCGCCCACGCAGCTCCCCTCCCCTCGCACGTGACGCAATGAAGCGCCCGCTAACAATGGCTTGTCGGGCGCCCGCACCGCCAACGCGCCCATCACCAGCCCGGCCGCGTGCCGCAATTGTCTTCTAGTTTCCTCCGCTCGCGAAGAAAACGTTTCTACACGCGTCGGCCACCCCCGCCACGCTCTCGACCCCTGCCGTGCGCCGCCCGGTGATGTCATTCGGGTTTAATTGCCCGCCGCACTCCCACGGTTTCGCCTATAAACGTGCTGCACGCATTTATTACTGCGCTTTCGTCGCCGCGTTGAATGAAGCTCTCGGCGGCGGGAGCAGCGCCCTCTCGGAGAGCAAGTCTCTCCGGACGCGCGGCTGGAGCTGGCAGATGGACCACCACCTGTTGACGGGATAGACGTTAAGGCCCAGTGTAGGAGATGGCAGTTAGCCTGATCGAGTACATTTGCATTTCATAAGACGCGCATATTATTTCATAGCTTGAAAAGAGAAGTAGAGAGAGGAGAAAAAACTTAACGAGTGGCAAATACATTTGAAAATTATGTGTTCCTTTATATTTATTACATTGATTTATATTGATCACGGGCGCGGCAACTGTTCAACGTAGTCCCTATCTTAGTCCCGTAAGTGTAATGCGTAAATAATTTTATCGCTGGAGGTGTCGGTTATATTCCCCCGCTGAATGTTGAGATCCAATGCCTACCTAAGTCGGCTGATGGGGATTTTCTCCCACCAGATACCTCCCGCCAGCGCGACACCGCCCCAGCCGGGACACGCTCTAAGCTCCTGACTTCGCTACCGAAATGTATGGTAGTGTAGTGCATGCGAGTGTATGTTTAAGTAAGGGGTGCAAATAAAACAAAAAAGAAGAAGGAAAGATCGCGCGCGATCCGTGACTCGTTTGTTAGGATACTGCTTCTGCATTCGCTTGGTGTTGATCGGAGAAACCACTGAAAACTACCGATCAGAGCAACCGGTCGCTCCATGTCTTCCTCCAGGCAGCGGCTTAATTCGACCTGCCTGACAAGCTAGTATCGAAAATCCTACCAACAATTATGATGATTCCAGAGGAATTAAATTTTTTTAAACGTTTTCTTTTGGGTTTTTAATTATGTGTATGTTTATGTTTAAATATTTCATAGAGTCCAATAGAAATACTTAAGATTTTGAATGCGTATTGTTTAATTTCTTTATAACATTGTTTTATTATTTTTTTGAAAAAACCTTCCTAATTCGTTTTTTTTTTCTGCATGTTTGTTCGGGTTTCTATATTACTTTGAAACTGACTTTTAAAAGGAAAAGTTACCTTCATTACTTTAGAGTTAATGGTGTATAACATTCAAGCAATACTTTATTTATGCTCATTTCATAAAGCAGAATTAAGCAGGCAATCTAAAAATGTTTCAATAGTTTCAGGAAGGTACGTAGTTTTGAGTTATGATATTGAGGGGAAATGTGTGATGATGGCAAAACAAATATATAACTACAATGATAAAAAAAATTGTGAAAAATGTGTATAAATTCATTACGATTTCTTGACCTTATTTATCATTGATAAACTATTAATTAATTGCATCAACTACAGAAATTAATTCATATGTAGACACCATCAAATATCTCGGACTACATCTTGACAAAAAGCTAACCTGGAAGAAACATATTTCGATTAAAAGAAAGGAAGCAGAACTGAAAAGTAGACAAATGATATGGTTAATAGGAAGAAAATCTTGTTTGAGTCTAGGAAACCAAAATTTTACTTTACAAAACAATACTCAAACTTATCTGGTCTTATGGAATTGAAGTCTGGGGAACAGCTTCACATTCAAATATAGAAATAATTCAAAGATTTCAATCCAAATGTCTCAGATTCTTAAGCAATGCTCCCTGGTGTGTATCAAACGCCACTCTACATAAATATCTCAATATCACCACTGTTAAAGAGGAAATCACCCTCAAATCTCACAAATACCAACAGAGACTCGAAAATCATATTAATCATCTGACCATAAACATCTTAGATAATAGCACAATGACAAGAAGATTGAAAAGAGTACATCCTCTTGATCTGCACCACAGTTATAAATAATATTTTTCTTTTAAAATAATTGTTACTGTAGATATAATTTTTTTGTCACAATGGCTTGCACATATTGTATGTTTGTTTGTTATTGTGTTATTGTTATTCAATGTGATGTTGTTTATTGTTGTTCTTGTTTGTTTTGTTTTTCTTCTCTAATTGGACAACTAGTTTAAAGAAAGAACCAGAATTGATGGTTTCTTTACATGTCAATAATGTAGGCTACATTGTATTTGCCGAATGTTCGAGTAGAACAAATTGCAAATAAAGCAGATGTTAGAAAAAAATGTAGGTGTTACGAAGCAAAGACAAGTTTTTATTTACATTAATTTGATATTATTACTTCAACGAGAGATTAATATTTACAATTTTCAGATAAGCGTTTCTTTGCGTCTTTGTTTCATTAAATAAATGATAAAATGTATGCCCTTAGATATTTCTCTGCTGCTTGTTACGACGCCGTTCAATGAAAGTAAGGAGTTGCTAACTACATCCATTTTGACCAACGTGTGGAAACCTGGCAGTAATGGCGCCGTTTCCTAACGACGCGAGCGGCGCAGAGCGGCGTCGCGCGGCATTTCGTGGCCGACTTCTGAGACTGCAGATAAGAGCGGCCGCATTCGGCTATTACTTTAATTGCACTGCAGGCGTTGCGCTACGGTCGCATGGGCACCCTCTCCCCCTCCCAAACCCCTGCTCCCCACCCGGCTGTCTAACGCCGTGGCCCCGTCGACGTGCTCTGCCTAACCCGTGGTTCATCCCAAATAAGCAAATACAAAAAGAAGTACAGCCGATTCCGATTAGAGTGAACTTCTGGGGACCAATATTTTGGTTCACCACATATCCAAACTTAACTGTATCCGATGATGTCAAAATTAAATACAATTTCTCTGCAATGATTGATTTTTTTAATATAAAGATACAAAAAAATAAACAGTCCGAACTGAAAATTTCAATACGATTATTTGATCATAACTAAATCAATTATTTTCAATTGTTTTCTTAGTACATTTTTCATGAGCAATTGCTCTATGTTCTTCTTTACAGTATGTACTCTCTCTATAATTGAGTCTGCGTTGTCCATTGTCTCTAAATATCGTAATGCAGGCTAGACACCCTCCCATGCATCTTGCATTGTTGGTACACCGTCCCACTCTCCGAAGGCCACTCTCCACGCGCCGATGCCATACGAGCTCCTTTCGGTAGCGCCATGGGGCAAGTGCGAAAGAAACCGATCGCTTCTTCGCGCGGGGCGGCGGGTGTCTCCAGGCTGGGGCAGTCGAGCGCTTTCTTTCGCCGACTTCCAAAAGTCTTTGTAGAACCACGTTTGCTTTGTCGCAAGGAATCTCACGTAATGTCAAGATTGAAACTGAATCAAGCAGTTGCCCGTCGCCGCCGCCATTGTAGCCCGCGCAGAACACGGCATTTGTTTCCGCAGTGATACTGAGTGCAGCAAGGTCATCAGTAAGGTCCCCTTTCCGAATCCGCTTCCTTCACCTCAGGGGAGACTTCTTCGATTATGACCTTTGATCGACAATATTTTTTCCACGCAGCCTAGTGTTGGAATTTGTGGCCCTGAGGCGTTCAAGTTTTTTCTAGGAGTGGATTAATATTAAGGACGTCATATTTCCTTGTTCCCTGTAACCTAGGTTCAGAGTACACGATAACGAATTTTTTTTTCTGTGCTTATTTGTAATGTAAGTGAACCGCGACCAAAACTTCGCCGAGAGTTCACTCTATGCGAGTTCACTATAACCGGAGCCGACTGTAATAATATTCCCCTCAAATATCTGTATAAAAACACCTTCTACTGGTTTTTACTCTTCTCTTTCATCATGGCATATTAACGGTGTGTGGAATCTTTCAAAAAATATTATCTTTGTATAATTTTTGAAAAAACAAAAAAATACTCAAAATTAAATTTACGTCACATTATAGAGTGAACTAGCACTCGAGGAGTTTTCATGAGAAATTTGGAGTTATTTTTGAGAAAATGGCGTTTGAGTTTCTGAAAATGCGGAATTTTGCGCTAGTTTTCACAGGTTTCAACGGTTGCGTTTCTGCGAAACTTTACATGACGTGGTTTAAAGCACATGTATTTATCAATATAAAAATGTGAACAAATTGCCATTAATGTAAATATTTACGTGAGAGACAAGTCAAAAAAATTACATTTAGTAATTTCTTAAAAAACAAGAAAATAGAGCTAACTAATGTTTGTGTCATCTCATAGAGTACGTTTAGCACTATCCCTACTAACAGTTTAAAGAAAACATTTGGAGTCGTTTTTTATAAAATTTAATTTTAATAAAAGATTTGCTGAAATACTGTATAGTGATACACACGTATACGAGAAAGTCAAAAAAGTGTTATTTTCTCACCTCACCACGTCCACAAATTTTGTCTCTTCAATGCTATATTGAAATCAACAGTACAAAATGGTAAGGTAACGATACAGAAAGGTTCTGAGTAATTCAACTAGAGGGAAAAAGAAATATATTCTTGCCTGGCCATCCGAGCGAGAGGATCCACGCATGTCGGCATT
>BOPP01000340.1:532574-537574 GCA_017312745.1 Gryllus bimaculatus | reverse complement strand
GGAAAACTATACATTAAAATGTCCATGGGATCAAATCATGTGTATGGCATACGTACTACACTTCATAGTACTAGGTAATATGACCATAAGTTAAAATAAAAGTAGAAGAATATGATGTTTTAAATTGGTGTGAAAGAACTTTGATAAGTGGATTTTAATCGTATATGAGTAGTGATGGTAGATTTTAACATTTTAAATGTTTTTAAATCGCTTTTCAAAAATTACGCTGGCATTATAAATATTAAGATTTAGCATTTTGTAGCATTTGAAGAGAAAATTATTTTTAAGGAAAGACTCTGGGACAAAAATATGTTGGTGCATTTTAGATTTTATCATTAAAATCAGGAAATAACGGGGAAAAATTAATATTTCGCCATTTGTGAATTTCAACGAACGTGAAAGCGTAAAGGTGACTTCACTTCATACTTCTACGGCTCACCTAATCACGAACAGCTGATGTATTCGTCGAATGTTCGTTCCCTTTGATGGGTCCTAATGACCGACACGCGGTGGGTAGGGCGAAACCATAAAATGCAATTTAGCAGTTGTATAGCAGATTCAGAATCATTTAGTACTTTGTACGTATTTCGCATTTTGCGATCGGTTTCGGATTTTATAGCAAATTGAAACCCTTCATAAATAGATTGCACCAACCGTCAAATATACAATTATTGATTTTCTCAGCGTTTGGTAACATTTCGCATCTTTGGTAATTGCTAAAATCTACCACTTCTACATAGATGTTCAAAAGACCAGGTACTGAAATTCGTAAACCAAATAAGTAATTATCTGTCGCCTTTTTTCGCGCTTGATCTTGAGCTAATAATATCGTGAAAATTTAAAAGAGATCCCCTGAGATTTCATTTTTTAATCACAATAATATTCCAAACACTCATGACTTTCACAACTGAATTCTGACAAGCTTATTGCAAAAGTCCTACAATTAACTTCGGTACTCATTTTCATTCTAATGTAAAATTATCCATATTCAACCCGTTTCGTATCGAGAAAAATTGGAAACGGGCTAATATGCTCGTGGTTCATGACTGGGCAGTATATTGACCACGGGATTAGAGAGTTCACGAACGGATTTGAGGTCATTCAAAAATATGGAGGCAGGCGTTGCTCAGATGGCTTCAGGGAGGTCGCACTGCACAGCGACGGTGAAATGAAAACATAATTGTAGAACATAATGTTAAGGAATTTCTATGCCACGAAAATTATGTTGTAATATATAAATATAAAAATTTATTTACCATGTTAAATTATCGAATGCAGCGATCCAGTTTTGAAGTAAATGCATAACATTAAATTTGATACAAATCAAGTTCGGGAAGAGACAATTGAAATGTATCAATAAATATGTTGGTAAGTAAATATTCATAAAAGTCATTATATTTTTATAAATTTCTTTTTTTTTTTTTCAAATACTTCTTAAGTGTACCTGATCTAGATTTACACCATGATTAATGGGAAGAATTATCATAGATAGAAGAAGTATATTTCTTCTATTTCATTTATTGCGTCAATTCCCTCCTGCTTTTTCCCAGAATTCTGCTCATAATTGGGCGGCCGTGGCTCGATGCGCCTTAAAGATAGCGCACCGGAAGCCCCAGCGCTTTGTGCTGAGAAGTTTCCGAGTTGCTCCAGTGATGTAAGACACTGTGTTCAGGAAATTGTCGAAACTAGGTGAAGTGGTTATTTATTTTGAAACAAGAGCTGAATGGAATGTTTGACCCACTTTTGGTTATTACAGATGTGAGTAAGAACATGCATTCCATTCCTGAAATTTCCCTTTTGTTATTGTATGATTTCCTAAAAATGCTATAATTGAGTTTCGAAACGCAGAACAAAACTTTGAATATAGTAACTTTCAGTTTACCAATCAAAATTACGAAATTCACGTTTTTCAACTTACAGTAGCTTACTGTGTTTGCAGAATAGTAAACACCGAGTTGAAATTAACAATTGACTTGCATCTGTTCACTAATTAATGAACAATATTGAGGCCTAGCATACTAATTATTCTCACGGGCGACGGCATGACTTTGCTCATCCTTCAGTGTCGTTTTCGTGCTCTTCATGATGACTGATAAATGATGATAATTATTCATAAAATACTTTTCATATTATTATTGCGTTACTTGAAATAATAGTGCTTTTATTTACAAGTAAAAAATTGTAATATTCATTTATAGGTAATTTCTGCATTTCACTTGAAGACTAAATTGAAAGTTTTAGAATTATAAGCGGGGTTTAGAATACTAATTATGTTACGATAATTGGGGATGAGGTGGGAAATCTCTCTTGATACGAGAAAGTAGCATTAGAGAAACAACGTTAACGACGAAATTTCCGAGCATATTTCTCGAATTGCAAGAACGCAGCTTCTAACTCCGGTTCGGGCGCATCAACTTTCCCCCGAATATTCTGAGAACCCGTTCTTAGCTTCGATTTGAGTTCTTTTGTGTGAACACTTGTATTTTAATAAGATAAAATGACTTTAATTTTACCTGCTGCTTGGAATGCAAATTTAGCATTATTCGGAAACTGGGTGATTTTTTTGTTTGTATTGTGACAATGGTAACAATATAGTTTAAAATTGCCATTTTATATTTTAGATCTCTTTTAACAACTCAGTGTATTTATTTGAATATATACTGTTTAGTAAAAAGTAGGACTTAAAGTGGTATTTGTTCAAACTGCACTTCCAAAAGGAATGTGGATTAATTGTTATAGTTTGATTCAGCATTTGACAGCAAGAGGCTAAGTGTATGACCTTTTTGCTACTACATTTCGCCTATTATGGAGGTAGCATCATGTCAATTGGCACAGATGTGAAAAAAATAGGAAATATTAGATTTGAATTTTTTGTGAAAATCTATGCTTGAAAATTGAAAAACTTCATTTCGAAACTTTTCATAAAAACAATATGCCAATCTGGTTATAACATACGTCTGTATATAACTCTTTTGCATGACTCTTTGAATTATTTTCTAGTATTGATTACTACACTATTTCTGTTTCACTTTACAAAACTGTAGATTTGAGAAGAAGGGAGTTAAATTCTTTACTCTGGTAAGGGCAATTCCAAGATCAATAGTGACATTTTTTTGCAAATTTTGAAATTGATTAATTATAAGTGCTACAACCTGTATTTGTCTAGGGGAGTTCAGTTGACTTGATACGTTCACATACAAGTTTTCATTTACGCTGAATTTGCAATTAATTTTTATTTGTTGATTAATAGTTATAACGTACGTAATTGGAATATTAAATGACTCTCATTACTACAGAATATTAGTAAAAACCTTTGTAATTATTAGTCATCGATTTTGCAATAAAACTTCATGACCCCCCCCCCGTCGGTTGCGTTAAATATTAATTTCTAATTTTCGATTTTTCCCCAGACTCTTCTGCAACATTGATAAGAGATACGTACCGTCGGCGGCGTAGTCGACGACGCGCACGCTGCCGTCGGGCTCCACCAGGCTGTACTGGCCCTTCACCACGTCGCCGTCGCGGTGCTCGCTCTGGCTCTTCACATCCCCGGTGTGCGGGTCAGACACGCCATAGTTGTAAGCGTATTTGGGGTAGGCCTGCAACAACATCCGGCGCTGCAGGACGCTTGTCTAGTTTGCTGGGGCGCATAAAAGTCTAGTGGGCACTGGAAGGCTGAGGCGGGTTCAAGGGAGTTGCGTGCTTGCAAGGTAGAAAGTGTAGTTGCATGGAGTGCAATGAATATTTGCATTTTGCATTACACAATATTTTACTGGTAATGAAAATTGTTTAGAAACATTAAATACACGAAAAAACGTGGCGTCATTTCTTTGTGTTTCAGTTCGTGACAACTCGATATTTACACTATTTCATTACAGAAAAAGTGAAAGGTAATGTATTTGAACTTTTCAGATTTTAAAATAAATTAATATGGATTCTATAGTTCTTCTGTGCGTATTTCTTATCTTTTGTCCTAAGTTACACATTTTTAATCGTTGATTATTAGTTTTGGAAGAGAAATAATCTCCGGAAGATGCAATAATGTTCACTTTACAGTAATAAAATATCTGTTTTTCTAACATGGACATAACTTAGGTCTGCTCTTGATGAGCAGTGTATTAAATATTGATGTGTTAATTCTAGCAATCATCATGCATCTTCAAGAAGAGGTATCTAAATAAATAATATTTTAAAACAAGTTACTAATATAAAATCATTACAACGATATTTTAAATATGCATATGGAATATTTCAGTAAAACACTTTATGACTTCTAATAAAAAAAAGACCATATGAAGTTTTCACTCACAAAATCAGTTAGAAGAAACAAGCACTTAAACTTCCTGTCTACTAGCACTTTAAGAAGTCTCCTTAAACGAATCACGACTGAAACCGTTCAATAGACTGCCTGTTACTGCTGTAGTAACATAACACGGCGGCAAACATTCCTCTCTTAAAGTCGCGATCTCCGTGGAATGAGAGTAAGAACAGCAGAGGCGGTACGAGCCCTGCGAACACCGGTGGCGCACGGTGGGCTCAAAGACGCAGATGGCAGACCAAATCCACCTGTTGACATTACTCAATCACGAATGAAAAGGCAAATTTCCAGTATATAGTTTCTTATTTTTCATCCAATATTATGAAAAAGGTTCCCAAATATGAGTGTGTTTTAACTAGTCCAACGGTCATAAATTTATTCGAGTCTTACTGGAATCTAGGACTAGGTCTCCCTAAACTTTGCAAAATTTAAAAACGATAATTTTGATAAATGTACAGGATATGTTATTGCCTCAATTTAAGTCAAAATAAGATAATTTGATTACAACCCTTCGTGAGACTATGAATGTGCCTCTAAACTTTGCACAATTTCAAAACGATAATTTTGAGAAATAGTGATCTGAACTGGTCTTGGAAGCAAATACCTCAAAACGTGTGGCCGCCCATTAAAGCATCCATTGAAGAAATGTTTGTCCGCTCTTTTTCCACTCCGCAGCACAGTG
>BOPP01000340.1:489824-532562 GCA_017312745.1 Gryllus bimaculatus | reverse complement strand
GCCCGTCGCGCCCCTTTCGCGCTCAGTCACGCGCACACGGAAGTCCGCTGCCTCGTGCGGCGGCCACCAGGCGCGCGAGCGTCGCGTTGGGAAACGAGGCGTCACGTAATATTCGACACATTTCTTCACAAATCGCGCTTTGTCCTCGCACTCGCAGGTTGGCGTTCACCTCTTATGGTCGTGTTCACCCTATTATGGTCAAATAGAGCAATTTTACACGCTACTAATAGCATTGATGAAACACGCAACGCGGATGAAAAAGAGTGTTGTAGAATCAATTTCTGTTTTCTTTTATGTAATGTTTTTCTTTAAAAATGATATACAAGAACAATCTGAATAATTGATTTATTAAAAATCTTGCCTCCAATCTGAAAGACGTTTGTTAGTATTGAACATTCTGTTCTCTGCATTTGCACATTTTCACAAAAAAACTATTATTGTCTCGTGTAATCACGTCAAATTATCTTCAATTTGCAATTTTCGTCACAATTCCGTCAAAATGTGGAAGATCAAAAGCTCTTTCTGTCAACTACAAGAGTATTTAACTTTATGCCAGAACAACCAGTGTTAACACAGCGAATGAAAGAAATTCAAAAAGTGCATTCATTCATCTTACGCCAAGGATTACCAGTCTTTCTTGTCATTATACATCGTATTAGTCACAGATTTGTTTTGTATATGAACTTTGTGTATTTCTGTCTATACAGCTGTACTTTGCCAGTCCGGATGGATGAGATCGCTAAGGCTGTAGTGCCGTAGTGATCTCGAACCGAAGGGCCGCGGATTCGAGTCCCGCCTCGGGCATGGGTGTGTTGTGTTCGTCCTTTCACCCCCTATCGTCGTCATATCATGTCATCTTCACCGTTACCATACCGTTACAAGCAATAGTGGTCGCTAATGACCTAGAAATTAGTGCGACCTAAATAACCAAAGAGAACTGTATTTCACAAGTATGTTTATTAGATCGTACATGTATTGAAAACTTAAATCATTTCCAAAACTATTTCCCACTAAACGACATTAAATTTACCAACTTTCAATCTCAATTCGCCTCCACCACTTAAAACAGCACCCAATGAAACGTTTTTGGTTCATTGTTGGCTGTATTTGCGTTGCATCTAGTTCTAGAAAAGCAGGCGGAAGTGCAGAGCGCGAGCACACGCGCTAGAGGTTGCGAAAGCCGCTATCACGTAAATCTCAACACATTTCTCCTAAATCGCGCTTTGTGCTCGTGGCCGCACGTACAAAAGCCACGCCTGATTTATGTAAAGGCGGCGGGCGCCACGCTCCGTGAATCGGCGCTAGGCCGCCGAGTGCCCCAGTTCGCCTTTCAGCGCCGAGAAAGTTCCTCCGGGGCGGCTTCTCTAATTGTGCGTTGCATCTGCCTGCGTCGCAAAGATTGCTCCTTTGAATCGACGCTTGTTTAGGGGAGTCTGTGTGGTTACGATATTTTTTGTAAAGTGAAATAGTATGATAGAATTAGCACTGTTGCTTTCGCTCGGATCTTTGTAGAGTCGAGTATTCGTGAACCCTTATGTAATTCACAGTTGATTCATGCCTTATTCAGAAGGCTGTTTTGTATATTTATGTGTACATTCGTGTCTTATGGTCTGGCAAGCTGCTCATGCAAGAGCAGAACGAGAGAAATCACCACACTTTTTTCAATTTGCTAAAAATGAATAATTCTATTGTTTCCGATGCGATATCATAAATCACGGTCATTTAATTTACATAAATTCAAACTGAGTTGGTGACAGTTCCCTATTGGAACCTTGCCTGTAAGGACGTAAGTTCAAAAACGCGGCAGCGGGCCTTTAAAAAGCTCTTAACAATCCCCAGTCACTAGCTATTGTGATTTATGAACTTAGGAACTGTTGAGTACAGGGCGACAAAAAAGAAAAGCCTCGCTCCTTTCTCCTTGGTACGTCCTGTCGCCCGGGTTCCGTGTTTCTTGTCGTTAACGAGAAGCGATCTCAGCTGATGCTGACACGTAATAGCGACCGTCGACGTACACAGCAGGCGTATATTCGCAAAGGACAACTCTGATGACGTGTATCACAAAATGACGCAACCGTTTTACAAACCGAAAAGGGAAGATTTTGATCACGAGAATTCTAATTTGAACTATGACTCAAATATTTAGAATTTTTTAAAAGGATAATCAAATGGACATTCAAAAAACTTTGTCACTGTCGTTTACACGATACATTAACTACAATGACAAATGACACTATGAATTGGATAGCAGTACATCAACGACTCTCAAACCATGGATACTGGTTACACAACGAGCTAGAGGATATGTTCTCTGTATTTAACAACTGGAAGTATCCACGTTTGGTTACCAGGGCTCTGTATTAATATTCTGCTAAACATTTGGCGTTTTTTCGCGCAGATTTACATAATTTTGTCTTTACTGCGTAAGCAGTAGTGAAAAAATAATATATCAAAATTCAAGTGTAAAGCCTTTTGAGTTCACAATTTATCATTCGCACCAGATAGCTGTTTTGTAAATCAAATTTTGCTCATTGAACAGTAAATAAATAATATACTTTCATTCAATAAATCTGAAGACAAACTAATTTAGATTTCTATGATGTTCTTAATCAATCACCTAACATTTATAACTCTTCAGTATTTACACTAATATGTAAATTTGCTCTGCGTTTAAAACTATTGTCATAAATCTAGGAAAATATCCAAATCATGTAGTATAATCTCCTCATAAAGTATAATCGCTAAATGAGATCTCTGGAAAAGCAATTAATTGACAATACACAGGTAGGAAGGCAAACTAATCGATTCGCATTCTTTCTTTCAGCAGCAAGGTACTGCAGATTGTAAATGACGATACTAATTAAAAAGGCGGAAAGCAGGAGCTCCTGCATATAACCGCTCAACCTCCTCCTCTGCAATTGAGGGCGTAGCACAAGGAAACATCGTCTTGCATCGTACAAACACTCAATAAAGTGTACAATGCGGTTACAAGACGTAATGCAGTGATGAAGACTGCAAAAACAAACTACAATTAGATATGCATCGTATTCAATAGAGATAGAACTATACAAAACGAAAGGCGAATGTGATGGCGAAGAAAATTGGACTTAACTGGCCGAGAACGTGCATGTTGGCAAATATTAATAGTAACATTAACGATAAAAAATAATAGTAATAAAAATAATGATGAACAATAAAAAGTAAAAGAGACGAAGTAAATTTTAAATGTCAAAATACAGGTGAATGTTTTAACACTTTTAAAATAAATATTTTAAAATATGTTTCGCGAGAAAATAACAAAATATTTAGTTAGGAAGGTCGTAAAAAATGTATCATTAGCATATTCGATGAAAAATTTCTGTAAATTTATTTGTACATGATATCGTCTCATTTCTCGGAAATGCGAATTAAAATAAATGATTTGCCTTCTTAAAATGCTATATTCTTCAATTGAATCTCAAAATTCGTGAAAGGTATTATAATAAAAACTAAAACAAATAAATCCTCTACCGCGTATTTTAAAATCAACCAAAAATGCTATTTTTTCTCTGATAATCGCAACTTTACATTAGAGAGTAAAACAAACGTTTTCAAAATGGCAATAAATCGGAAGAGAGAAGTTATTTTGTAACGGGGCAAACGAACGTAAGGGATCGAGAGAATATTTGCGACTTGCAGAAGTAATCGGCCGTAGCCAAACGCGTCGCAGAAGAGGCCCCAATTGGAAGACTGGGCGGGGGGGGGGGGGCAATGGTCGTTACAGCGAATGCCTGCTAGGCGAGGGCGGGGGCGGCGGTGGCGGCGCAGAGCGCGTCGAGGTGCGGCCAAAGCCCCTGCGGTTGCCGGTTTGCGTTGCGGGCGCGTTTTAGGGCGCGGAGTCGGCGGTAAGCTCGAACCGCAGCGCCGCTTTCGCGCCGCGGCCGCAGGCGGCGCGAGGCGCGCTCTTGAATATTCTACGGTGCTTTTGCACCGCTTGCCCGCTCGCCCTCAACAAGGGACGTTTCCGCTCCGCGCTCCCGTTTCTCCGCCCCGCTGGGCCAGCCAGCCAATCCCACAACCCGACACACCGGGCCACTTTCTTCAACGCTTCCGAAAGAATCGGATTATGCGGCGCTGTGTCTTCCATGCAGAGTGTGTGTGTTAAATTTGTATTATTATATTCAAACATAATTTTAAACAACTGTTAATGAAATGGTTATGGAGTGCTTAAAGTGAAATGTGTACCGTAATTCCACTTCGTCTTTACTTAAGGCAAAGAAAAATCCAGTCTATGAAGTGAAGAAAAGGAGACTGAATTAGACTTAATTTGAAACATCATGTAGGCAGATTTTTGTTTTTCGAAGCTCCATTTTTTTACCTTATCCTAATTTCAACATTCCGGCCATGAGTGTTTGTATGAATGTACTCAGTACCATAAACGATTCTAGTCAATAATCTACATAAAGGACATTAGACCCAAGTTATCCATTAAACACGGAAAATACCGGAAACATCTCGAGCACGTAGACCGCCGCCTTCTCCCGCTTCGACACGGAACCGCCCGCTCGTCGCAAGATCGAACGAGCGCCCCGGAAGCGGCCGCGCGCCGCCCGCCCGGAAGAAGATGGCCGCCGCCACTCGCCGGCCAGCCCGGCGCGAAGCGCGGCCAATAAATAATTCCCCGGCGCGCATTGTGTCGGCGCCGAGGGCGGGGGCGGCGCCCGGAGAAACGCCGCACGCACGGGAGGCGGCGGCGGCGCGCGTGGGAAGGAGACGAGCTCCCAGGGCGCGCTGTCGCTTTCGCGTCATTGTGCCGGAGCGCCTCTGCAGGCGACCGCCGGGTGGGGGCACGGGAGAAGAAAAGAGTCGACGAGACTGAGGTAAACCGCGAGACCGATAAGTGATGATTTAAATAGGTGAAGTCAAACAAGGGAGAAACTGAGATGAATGTATTTGGTAGTAATGCTAAGTAAAAAAAATACAATTTTGAGCTTCTTATATAAAAGATCTCCACACATTTTATAATGTTTCATTACTTCATTTCATTGATTACTAAAATAAGTGCTCGTCGTTCAATTATATGTTTACATGTTTCAGTAGTTCTCATTTTTTTCAAAAGTTGTTAGAAAGAGGGGAAATGAAAACAAAAGATGTTTTGATACTCCAATTTACTTGAACGACAAATAAACATAAATGATATAGTAGTATAACGAGATTTAACGTGTCATTTCCAGATAAATCAAGAGATCGAGATGTCGAGAACTTGAGTGCAAATGAAAATTAATTTTGGTGTGGGCGTTGAGTGACGCTGGGGTGGTTGGTGCTGCTGCGTGGGCGGTGTGAGGGGAGGGCGCGCGCCGTTGTGGAGGGAAAGGCACCGACCGCTCTGTCCTGTCCTCCAAATACCTGTGCGCGGTAGATTCTGATCCGATTTCCCGCGCGGCAGGCGCGGGCGAGGCAGGAAGCGCCGGCGCGGGAAGATTGGGCGGGACCGTGGAAACGTTCATTTCAGTCAAAGAACGGCAGGCCCTGCCCGACGCCCTCGTCTCGTTAAAATAGATAGCAATGCACGGGGACAGAAAGCGGGAAGAAGAGTGAACGGGAAAACTCTCAAATGCTTCTGGGAAAAGTGAAACTAATCGAATTCATTACCCAATGATGTTTCTCATTGTAATTACTATGTGAGTTTGACAAATAAATGTTTTACACTGAACATAATCCTAATCTTCTTCTCGAAGAATAACAATGTGAGCTAGCATAGGCGCGCTTGTAGAATAAACTTATATTGTAAAATTATGTTTTATTGAAGAAATGACAAATAATAAATACTACTTTAATTAATTAAATGCAATTTCATCCATTACATAGAAGTATTTCTGCCTGAGCACTGCTAATACAATTGAAAGGCTCAGAAGAGGCTTATATTGTTGAAAGCCTGTTATGGACATGTAAAACTGAAATTTGAATTTGTATGCAAAACTGCTTCTGAAGGTAATTCTAACTAAAAGAATATATAATAAAAAAACTTATTTTTAAAACTCTTACAATTGCCGTTCATTGGCCAAAAACAATCTTTTAGATCTAAAAGGCTCATTGTATGACTTGGTTCTGAATACTTCGTAGTTACCATCTCATAACATAGCGGTATCGTTCCCAAGGCCCTTTCATCATGTACAAATAAAATGGAAATGATCATAATTTTATATTTCAGTTTTTTTTTCTTCTCAGAGGCTTTCTGTGTCAGAGGTGCACGAACCCCCTCCCCCTTCAAGTCTTCTGCGTAGATCTCGGAAACGCGTGCCTTATTTCGCCGCGCCGGTGCCTCTGGTGGTGTAGCTGCAGATTAAATTCAGTAGTGGCGTCATTTCCTCTACAGCACCCTCACCGGGAGGACCTAGGATTCGAGTATCAACGGTGGGGAGTTTCGACACTAGTCAGATAACTAAGTGGGTTTCAACCACGGCCTGGAAACGAATTCGAGCCTCTGGCTGCTTTGATAGCTAGTTTCCCGTGATTTCTCTGTTCAATACCAGGCGAATGACAGAATGAATCGAGAAAAGAACCACGCTCTATCTTTTTCTACCTCATCTTAAGTTCTTCCTCTTCACATAAACTCAAACTAACACATCAATACACACATGCATACAAACACACACACACACACACACACACACACACACACACTTCCACTTATAAGCACTACACCACCACACTCGGTGAGAGCTCTCGCTGGAAAAGTTTCCTGCAGAGGGGAAACCCTCACCTTTGAAGAATAGATAGGAGCCTCATCTCGGCCTCGAGTGGGGGAGAAATACCGCCACTTCCCGAAACACAACTTTCTCTACACTTTTGGGACCATGGAACCTAATAGTGGTTGACGCTGTCATACTCACGTAGTAGTCGACTTGGGGCGCGGCGGCGACAGCCACTCCGTGGCCGGCGAGGCCCACGCCGGCGTAGCCCACGGCGGCGGCGGGGGCGAGAACGCCCGCGTGGCTCACGGCGCCGCCGTAGCCCACCGCCCCGTAGCCCAGGCCCCCGTGGCCCAGGCCGCCGTAGCCCAGGCCGCCGTAGCCCACGACTCCGGCCTCGCACGCCGCCAGCGCCGCCGCCACCAGCACGCACACCTGGCAACACCGCACTCGCATTTCACTCACACATCTTAAATTTCGCAAAACCTATTACACTCTGAATGTTAAGGAACAATGACAGCTTTTTCATATTGATGGATGCCCATTTCTAAGTCACTCTGGTACAGATAGATAGACAGCTACCCATTTTTTGTTGCGACGTAAGAAGAAAAATAGAATCTCCGTGGCTATCCGGGAGACGTCGCGTCTTTGACACCGATGCCAACAGATGGTCAAACGTTGGCATCGGTGTCTACGATGAGGCGTCTCCTGAACAGCCTAGTAAGATACTGGCTATGGCCGCGGAAACCTTTGCTTTCAATAAAAAAATAGAATTTTGCAGATTTTGATGTAAGGGCGCACAATGGCACAGACGCACAAGCGCAACATACGCTACTACTGTGAATAACTAGGAAACGTTGACTAGTAAATGCTTCTAGACTCATAACGACGATGTACATTTTTGGAGGATAATTTCATTTTGTAGCATGGGTTGTCAGAAACATTCAAAGTTGGGTTCCAGTAAGGAGTATTTCACTGTTAAAATGATTTGAAATGTGCAAAATATACCCATGGAAGCACTATCATTTATTTAATTAAGAATTGTTACTACTGTATGTTATGTTTAGGGGAAAGGATGGGAAAAGGTACGTTTACTGTGCTTAAGAAACGAAAGTACCCCTCAGCAATTATTTTATTAATTTAAGAAAACTAAGTACCTACTAAGTACTACTACTAAGTGCAGTTTATTTCCAGATGAAATTTGTTCAATTTTTATTATATTCCTTCACAACTGCCCTGATATATTTGCGAAGTTTAATTTACGTATCTTCAATGGAAAACAGTATATAGATTACTTTTATTTTCATATGGGAAGTACCCTGACACCCGACAGATATGATAACTTGAAATTAAATCCAGGAATCCGAATCCACCTAGATTTACAAATATATGAATGTGTTGCACAAGATATATTTTAAGAAAAAACGATATAAAGAACACTTATTTGCAATGAATTTTAAAATCTACATGGTTTACTTTTAACGCATTATTTCTTTAACTTAATAAATTTACGTACAAAATGAAGAAGAGAAAGTCAAAAATAACTGCAAACATTAACAACCGCTGCATAAATTTATTATACTTTTCCTCATCATCTCAGCGTCAACATCTTTAACGCCTTTCGCTTCTTTTGTGAACTTTCCTATTTTAGTCATGACGAGCTCTCTCGACTTTTTCTTCGTCTTACTTTTCCTCAACTTCATATACAAATAATTCAACAAATCTGCAAGCTACGAAACATCAAAGTTATTTAGCAATTCGTGATTAATGAAGTAAAAAATAAGCTAGGTATAACCCATGGAAAACATTAGATGGAATCCCCTGTGGAAACTATTTTTTAGTGTTTTTGGCTAAACACGAGTAATAATTAGTGGTTGAAATGATACATAGGGTAGTAGGGGGAGAGGTTCGAGACTGGGGTAATCTTTCAATAGGTAGTTATAATGATCTGAGTAGACTTCCTCAAGAGGCGATAATGTCATCTGCCCATGACGTCAGACGCCATCGCCCACACGTGAGCGCCTCTTGCATTCCAGGTGCAGTGGACTCCTCCGGTGCGCGCGCAATGCCCCACGGACGGCGCGCGGGCGCAGAAGCCTTTGCGAGAAATGAGGACGAGTATTTCCTCATCGGGAGCACGCAATTCCCAGCGCCAACAATTGGAAAATTAAGATCTTGGGTGTGTGTGTGAATACGCTGTGTTTGAATGGTTGCGGAGGATTCGGCGAAGGTAGAAATATTGAAACATAAAATTGACAATATTTGATACAGAGTATGCGAATTAACAAAAAGGGAACCATCTAAAAACACGTAATTAACAATACAATAATTAAATCTTCGTAAAAATTGCGAATAATATGTGCAATCATTTAATTGCAAAACCAATAGTGTATACCTCAGTTCCAATTATTCTGAAAACAGACATCAAACTAGTAGACAAATTGTAAACGGCAGGAGCCTTAATCTAAATATTTATAATTATTATAATAATAATGATTGCAACAAAATAAAATCATTCCATGTCTCTCCACGACTCTGCGCTACTACTCTGTATTTTGCATTAAAACTGTTGTTGTTTCATAGTGACTCACTGGTTAGCACGAGTACTTCCACAGACTTTAATTTTCCTAATTCTTCTGTAGTCTTCCTGCTCATTGTGAAATCTTTGTAGTGGCACAAACCATGAAAATAATTGTAGCTCCCAAATTATTTTAAATTATTCTCCTTGTTTCTCGAATCGTGTCAACTCTCTGATGCATGAAAATGAACGGTACTAAATTCAGGTAATCGGTATACTTTATGAATATTTGAAAATTCAACGGCTCTCTCGGATACTAACCATTCATAACTGCAATTATAGGAGCGTGAAATTTATGAATACCTGCACAAAATTATCAAAGAATGGAGGAAAATTGCAAAATTTGAAATGCGCAACATGAAAGATGAGTAATGAGTTCACGAGCTACGAATAAAAAATTTTGCATTTTGATTACAAGACAATTTATTCTTTTCATAAAATTGGGGTTATATTTAAAAAATGTGAGAATGCTAAAGAATCAAGTTTGATGTTATCGTTCATGTCACCAACCTATGTAATATTTAATAGCTATTGGTACGTATTATGTGATATTGGTGGAAAAACACCCTTTCCCAATATTCCAATTAGCTTATTATTAAAGTCAACGAAAACTTTAAAATATATATTTGACATTATATCAAACAACAATTAGTATATACTTATTTTTATTAGAGATTGACCTTTTATTTAGAGATTAACCTAATTTAACTACATAAAAAATGTAAAATTATATTTCCAGTAAAAATTAATGAATTTCAAGTGAGAGCGTAGGCTTCCGCGACCGGAGTCAGTATTTCATTGGCTGTCTGGGTGACGCCACATCCATGGCAAAGATGTCAACGTTTCGGTCGCCATTCTGCCACCTTCACGCACCTGCGACCTCAGAGCATTACGAACTGAGGAAGGTCGCAGAATGCCGGCCGAATTGTCGGCACCTTTGTCATAGCAGCGGCGTCACCCAGATACCCAATTAAATAATGATTTTCAAGTTATCAAAATAATTATATAATTTTGCAAGTTGTAGTTATCCAATGGTGTTGTCTGGACACCTGCATACATCAGCGTACTACGTTTTTAATTTTACAACTATTCTTTATTTTCAAAACTGGAATGTTCAATAAGACTCAGTCTTCTCGCAAAACTAGATTTATGAAGGATTTGTTCATGATTAATCATGAAAACGTAATATTTGTACAATATTCTTACGTATCTTTGCGAGGCAAGAATGGTACCCATGCGCCTCTCTGCGGCGTGTACGCGAAACCTTACAACTGAATCTAACGTTACTCCTGGAATTCTGAGATTAGGCAGTTCTTCTTACAGCAGTGTGTAGAAATTGCATACCCCAAGTCTGTCAGGCTGAAGGCATCTCTTTCAGGCCGTTCTGAGTTTGGATCGGATTATATGAACTGAATTGGGTAATTGCTTTTTACTCACTTATCTTATTATAACAAATGCAATTGCATGTTTGTATTTTGTACGAATATGAAATATGGTTTTCATTTTATGTATTTTTTTTATTTTAAATATAATGAGTACTATGTCTAATATATCAGAACTGTGTGTTATGTATTGCAGTAAATTAAGTGCCCGTGAACTTTCTTCAATTACCCTACACAAGAAGAAATTTATACCTTTAATTATATATATTACAAAATGTTCTTGTTGCCAGATTGAAAATTTTAGTTTTCTGTTCGAATTACATTTCCTGAAACGAGTAAAATAGTGAGTGTTTGAAAAATCGCGTTCCTGAATACCACAAACTATTGTAATTTCATTATTTCATTTGTAAACATAAAGTGGAAAATCAGTGATAATAAAACTAAACTTATATTTGTCCAAACACTGACGGATATTCTCATTACCTCCCAAATAATCTGATAACTATACTTTAACCACTATTATTTAGTTCGTAAGTGTATTGTAGTTCAGTACTATCATATTGAGGTGAAAAATATACTTGAAACTGTTGAAGTGATACCATAAATACTGAAATTGTAGTTTACCTTAAAGAAAGCCATGGCGTTGTTGAATGCTGCTGAGGTCCTTTACTGAGCGTACCAAGTGTGACTGTTGCCTGCGTCTCGCCCCATGAGCTTTATATACCGCTGCCTCCGAGAGGCTCAAGGTCCCCGCGCCTCACCTTTGTTGCCCCAGCGGGCAAAAACGGCGAGGGCTGCCGGCGCCGTCGCCACCGGAAAGAATCGCCCCCGCCGCGCGCTCCTGTTGCGGTCGCTCGGGGGCCGGCGGCGGCGGCGGGCGCAACGGCGGGCGCAACGGCGGGGGGGATGTGCGGATAAGATTTGGTGCCGGGGTGATGGCATCGGAGGTATGTGATGATGAAAGGCGGATCTGAGGTGAGAGCAGGTTCACCTATCTCCAGCTTGAAATCAAGAGTTGAGTCGGAGCCCGTGGCAGCGGGAGCGGAGACGGCGACGGCAGCGGGGGGCGGCGGGCGTCGAAGGCAACGGTGGCAGTCGCTGGTGATTGTGTTCGTAGACGCGCTGAGGGGCGGGGCCAAGTACTTTCAGCCACGCGTCTGGTGGCCGTGATACAACCACAAAGAGAACACCACGATCCTTCAGGAACAATGTGAGTTTAAAAGTGAACTAATCGATTGGTCAATTGATACAGTATGTCCGGCGTGGAAAAATGCTTACACAAAAAGTATTTCACTTTCCCTATCGGCGACCGAAGGTCTCTAAAATATGTGAATATGCTGAATAGTGTAAAAATTAACATTTCCTGTACTCACTGTTTATAGCCACGTTACTGTATAGCAGTTTCCGACATCTGTCATTGGTTGGTTCATGACAATTGACGGTGACGATGTTAAATTCCAGAGTGTTTTCTCGCTTTAAAAGTACAGCAATAACGACTGTCAAATTGACTGTTTTACGGTTTCTCAACTTACATATTTTGAGAGATTTTATACTACAAGTTCGAATTATTGAATTCCTTCTGTTGATTTTTTCTGTTCCCTCTATGACAATGTGTTAAAAACAATATTTAATAGCCGTCAATAATTGCCCTGAAAAAATTATGGTATTATGAGTGGATCTATATCCTTGACTCACAAGCATATACGTTTTACAGCACTATTCTAGGTTTTGTATGTAGCCTTGCAATGCCAGTGTGTAGATGGTAGTTATTAACCCACTTAACAAATTTGCATAATTTCTCTGTTGCGGAACACTCTGGGACAGTAGTTGCTATATAACCTAATATTTTGCGACAAACGAGTAATAAAAGCGGAAATACATCCTACCCCGATGTAGGTATTTGTAATTAAATTTTAATTTATTTTGATATTCAAGATTTTTATTTTCTGGTATACGTACGTATATACGGAGTTATAAACGTAGTATAAGGATAGTTGTGTAATGCTGGAGAAAATCGATTTCGAGATTTCAACGGAAATACAGGTTTATTTGAAATTGAAGAAACCTCTATTAATTTGGCCTGAGTCAAAGCTCTGCAACTTTGAAAATTTTGATTTTGACATTTTCAAAGTTTCCTCAAAAATGGCTCGAAATATTTTCTTTGAATTTCTTCTAATAATATAGTAAAATACCCTTATAAAGGTGGCATAGGTCCGATTTTCACAGTTACTCTGAATTTTCGAAAATTGCAAGAGTTTGAATATTTTCCACAACCACAAAATTGGGCCTCTTCCCACAACCTCAAAATTGAATATAGAGGTTTTTTCTTCAAATGAAATGTGTTGTACATAATTAGTTCTTTCATTAAGGTCAGGTACTTTTTTTTGAAAATGTTAGTAGTTTTGGCGCAATATTGTAAGCAATATGTGTATTTTAAAAAAATACAAATTAAAGATATTCTCAAAAAGGCTATAATTTTCGTCTGTAAATTTTTGGTAGAAACTGTGCTAAATGCACTCTATAAGATGACATTAACGCCATATTGCTACATTTTATTGTCTTTTCAAAAATTACAAAAATGTAATTTTTTTGACTTGCCTCTCATGTCGTTAATATTTGTAGTATCGGCAATTTTCGCACATTGTTATATTGATCAGTACATGTGCTTTAAATAATGTTAGACAAATCTCGAAAACTCAACCGTTTTCAGTGAAAACTAGGTTAAAATGTGGGTCGAAATGGTTTTCAGAAACGCTAAACAACACATAAAAATATATTGTTTAAATGATCTTTCACGTCGGTAATATGAACATTTCCAGCTATTTGTAAACATTATTGTATTTGTGAGTTTAAGCCCTTTAAATGACGTGTAATAAATTTTTCGTAAAGTCAAAAATTATCAGTGAAAAAGAGCTTCAAATTTTGAACTTACTGAAGCGCCTAAACGCCATTTTATCTAACCTTAATTGAGAAGTTTCTTACAAGAACTCAACGAGTCCAAAATCCCATATTTTGAAATATTTCAACAAGTTATTCACTACAATTGGTTCTGTCTGTTAGATTCTGGTTGAGAATAAGATTTATGTTGAACTTCTCTTCAATGTTATTCTGTACGTGAAAGTGGCATTAGAGTTAGCTTTATCACGCACGTCTCCCTCTAGGGAGTCTACCGATGGAGCAGCAGAGGCGACGCTGAATCGGAGAAAAATCAGGTGAGTCGGGGTAACCACGTGGAGTAGTGGTTACAATAACACCGTACCAGTTCACTACTTTCCACAAATCACTACATATTATAAATAGCCCAAGATATAGTCGAAGGCTTCTATGAAAAGAAATACACAGTAGCAATCTTCCTAAAAGTAACAGTTGGAAGTTGTGTTTTTCACTTCGAGGGCTTTACAGATCTGCCAGTGAAGGTAACAGCACACGAAACTGTACTCGCCTACAGTCACCGACAAACTACGTATTACCAATATTTTATTTCTGGAATACAGAACGGACTGCAGGACAAGTATTACTCTTCTGTAATACTCCCTGCAAATTTTCTCTTTCATTGTGTCGTTCGAAATGTTTTCACACTTTTGAATTCCCAGATATTTGGAAGTTTTTCCTGACTGAAGATCTTGAATCACAGTGTGTATATCTACTTCAATGTTCACTGACGTTTTCGTTTTGCCTCTCTTGAAATTGAGATTTGCAACCTTGTGAAGCTAAAGGTCATGCATATGTGATTGCTAAAATCGTTGATGACAGACAGCATTTGGGAGAGAATCGCATCATTCATAGCAAACACGAATTCGTGTAAACACTACAGTACCTTATACGATTATCCACGTAAAACAAATGCGATACTTGTCTTTCATAACTATGGAGCTTGGAAAGGAAGTCAGTATGCTACAATTGACTAGATAGTGGAATCAAATGCAAAACAGTAGATGGGATAACGTATCTCATTGAAAAATTTCCCTGTTAATCTGAATACTTCTTGTTTCTACTGCAATAGAAACAAGTCTTTGTAGAATTCTTTAGTACCCTTCTAATGTTCTGTATATTAGTACCCTTCTAATACACGACTTCATACTAGCGTTGCAAAGCTCAATAAGTCTAAGATGAAATCAATGAAATCACTCCAGGGTATTCATACAATAGTGTACACAGTCAAAGGCCTTCTAATTGTCAATCCAAGCCATACATAAAATAAGTTTTCGTTTCTTTCCATCATTCAAGATGACTTTGTTCAGTAGAAATATTTCCTTACAGCCATAGGAACTTTTAGGACAAACGTTTTGTTCAACTGGCAACAGATGGTTCTTTTCTAGTGTCGGCACATTTTGTCAGCCATGGCTGCAGTTATAACTTTGTACATTACTAGCAGAGAAATTATTGGCCTGTAGTTCTTCTCCAAAGAACTGTCTTTGGGTAGCAAATAAATAATGCCGCATGTGAGCCATTCCAGGAGTTTGTTTATTTTTTATAAAATTTTATTTACAGCATTTCCTAGGTGATATTGTAAAATTTCTTAATCCAAAAATTCTGGATCTTGTCAATTTCCAGTTTCTTATGTTCTTAATTGCTTGGAAGAGATCATCTTTCGAGAATTCGTGAACATGTTCCACTGTTTACACATGTTCATCAACAGCATCAATTGTATATTGAAGCCAAGATGCGGCTTTGTTGTAGAATCTCTTTTTCTACCAGATTATGCCTAAAAAGGTTTCGATGTCATCTTTTAAAGGAGTGGCAGCATTTCCCTTTTGTTTTTGTGTCAGATCTCTTCGCGTTTGTTTCAAAGAAGCGATTCTACACACGGAAATCTTCCCTACATTTGTAACATCTAATTCTTTGAGCTCACGCCTAAATTTTCTCTTTCTGCTCCTCAGCTACAATTAGTCTTGTTGTGTCATTTCCAATTTGGTAGCTTTGTTCAACATGGAGTATTTTTCTTTGAATTTAGAGGTGTGCGTTAAATTAGAAGGTGCCTAAGAGTGATATTTCACGCCGAGTGTCGTCAATCCCTTACATAATTATTTTCGTCAATACGGAGCTGTTTACTCTGGCTGCCAGCCATCAGTTTTTTTGGCTGGCTCCAAAATCATCTGATGTGACTCATTTCAGTAATCTCTAGATGTCTATCTGGAGCCTGCACCACTTCATTTAAGACAGAGTTCGCTGTCTCTCTCCCCCCCCTCTCTCTCTCTCTCTCTCACCTTTAGCATTTTCGTATATTCTCCTCAACGATACACGAGATTTGAATGAAAGTAGACGAATTCTATTAATTGTCGAAGGAGGTTCTGAATCTCGTACTAATCATGTGATTCATAGTCAGTTATTATTATTATTATTATTATTATTATTATTATTATTATTATTATTATTATTATCATTATTATTATTATTTCCTTAAATCTCGGATATCTTCCTGTTTTCGCAGATGTGTGGGGCCAACGTCGGCAGACCACATACTTGATTACAGGTCATGATAAATTCAGCACGCGGTGAACTACTCATATATTCCCAAGATGACAGATTTTTGAGTTTTAACGATTATTGCTATGGACTTTAAATGTAATTATTGAATAGACGTTTTTAGGTTTTTATTGACCATACTAATTGTTGTGATAACAAATGGTATAACTTCACCACAATTAAGACAATATATTTTTCTGTATTATATGGTCAAAGGTGTATATTGGGTGATTTTTTTTCTTTCGTCTTATCGGTGTTGTGATCTGATGGAGAAGTGATATCAATGAAGAAGGTCTTTTTGTCTATGAAGTTGTGAATTATAATATCTGGTCTATTAGCTGCAATGGCTTTGTTCGTGTGTATTTGGATTTCATAGAAGTCCTGTAGTTTTTGTTTTCCAATACTGGCTTGGCTTTATACATGTAGAATGGTATAGTTTCAGGTGATATTAAGACTATAGTTTACTGTAAGAGCTTGATGAATGATGTTGGCTGTTAGATTGTGCCGGCAGGTATTCTGTGTTTGGGAAGTTTGTGCATGATGTTATTATGTGATCTATTGATTCTGGTGCTTGATACTCTACATTCATCTAGGACATCTGTGTTTTCAATGAACGTTTGCAGTTGCTGGTAGCAATCACCTGATCCTGGATAGCAGAAATAAATACCTTAGACTCAGTCTCAAATAGAGACCCATCCCGAAGCCAAAGCATCGAGGTGTCTTTATCAGCATTTTCCAGGAAATAGGGAAATCTATCGTGGAGACATTAGGACTTCTAGGATTGTATTCTGCCATCAGTAGGGGTTACATTCGAATAGTTGTCCTTATCCTCCAGATTAAGCGCAGTGTATCCTGTGCGTACCAGAATATCTACATTTTCCAGATCAGTTTGTGGCCAATTTATTGCGCCGAAGGTATAATTATCAGTAGTGGAATACACCATGAATTGATGGCTTTAATTTTTTGTTTAGCAATGAGTTCTGTTTCAAGAATTTTGTTAAAGCGAGATTTGAACACGTTCTCTATGTTTTGTTTGTTTTGTTTTCTATCAGTTAATAATATTTGTTCGAATCCCAAATCTTTGTACATGTCCTTAGGGTACACTGGTTGGATTGTTATGTCAAACTTGTCTCTATCGGGATTAATTCATTGACTTCTATTCTCACCACAGTAGGTGTAGAACATTTTTCTGCATCAAAGCACATGTTTATTTCCTTACTTAATTGTGATGTAATGTTCAGTAGGCTTGTCATTTCATTGTTATTACTAGCATAGAGCTTTATATTTTCCATGTAAAACAGATGTACAGTGTGTAGTACATTCTCTTTATTTTTCAGATGAGACCACATACCAGATCTGTTTAACATTGAGGAGAGAGGGTTAACAGCTAAAAAAAATCACATGGGGCTCAAGATGTCATCCTGGAACATTCCACATTTGATTGGTATTACGTTCGACTTTGTTACTTGCATTTGAGATACGAAGACGTGTAAACCAACCTTCCATGCCATGTTGCAGAAGGTGAATAAATTTTGGATGAATATCGTAAATTTATAATATTTTCAGTAAAAAACTGTGTGGAACTGAGCCATTCACCTGATAATAGGTCCATGGAACTGATAAATTCCTTTTTCTTTGCTTAATTTTCTATTATTATTATTATTATTATTATTATTTACAGTGCATATAGTCGGAAGATATCGGCGAGGATGGACGCGGGAATGACGTTGGAAACGGAGTCGAGGATTATGGTGGGCATAGATTACGGAATCACGGCAGCAACGACGGCAGGAATGACGGTGGGGAGGGCGGCGGAATGTCGATGCGGATGGTGTAGCGGATGACGGCAGACACGACGGGGGGAGTGACGGTGGGGATGGCGGTGGATTATGGAAGTGATGACGGGGGGTGGCTGTGGGATGAGTGCGGGGATGGGCGGGGATGGTGTGGCCGCTGGCTGCGTGGGCGGGAGGCGGGCGTCGCGTCGTCGCAGGGGGCGTGTGCGACGTGCGCTGTGACTGAGCAGCCTTTCCCGCGTGGCCTTGTTGGCCAGCGCTCTGGATCACGTTGCCGCTTATTACCCTTCCGCATCCTCTCGCCAGCGATTTATTGTCGGCTCGGCTGCTTGGGCGTCGGTAATTTGTGCCCCTTCTCTTGGGATTGACGCCCAAGGACGACCGTAGGTGTCTTGCCCCAGCTTTTATTTTCAGTCTTTGTCTTAAAATCACGGAGTCTAACCTCCGGAAGGACAATTTTGTTGTTGGGTAAAGTTGGGTACGTGATTAAGGGGTTTTCGATTTATTACGTTCTTCTGGGTGGAGACTGCTGTTTTGAAGGACTTGTGAGTTTTGTTTCTTCAGTTGTTAATTTTCATTGTAATACTACTCACTCTACACAATGCGAACGGAATTCTTGGGATTGTATCGCACCAAAAGGAAAGTTGCGGAAAACCTTCAACAGAAAATCACTACTAACGCTTTCTATAGAAAAATTCCGAAGAAATATTACTCTATGTCACTCAGTAATAATGTCACTCCTCACTGATACAATGAGGGAGGTGTACAAACTGTGACACAATGTAATCACTATTTATTCTGAACACAGACAAACATGGTTCTGAAAATGTAATAGATACGATTTATATTTACCAAGATCTGTAAATGTATGTCATAGTGAACTATTGCAGGATATGCTACTATTCTGCGTTCCTTAAAATTTACACATAATTATAAACGCTGATTTTTTGTAATGTAACTCATGTCTCAGAAAATTGGTGATAATTCTTTTAGATACACTCACTAATATCTGCATTTAAAAACAGCCAATCTTTGAACTGAAAAACACTATCTATACTACGATAATCGATACAAGTAGTAAAAAATACCTCATTATCTGCAATACAATTGCAGTTGATCTTTAAATATATATTGTAAACAAATAACGCCGGATAAGCATTCATTCTATGAAATTTAATATTTTATTACTTTTTGCTATTAAGCGTGTTAACGAGCAACTAATAACGCATGTAAGCCTCACTATTTTTTTAAGAAAAAATATTTTTATTTGGTTGCGTTGAAAGCTCAAATGTTTTTCTGAAATACAACCGTTAGTATTTTGAATATAAATAATTAGTTTGGATTGAGAAATATTGCAATGAATATTAACTATGAGGGTAGAAGAAAATTTTCATACAATATTTTCTTCACACACAATCATCTTAATGTTCCTGATTACACAGTGCAATAATGAAATTTGCAACAGAACACAAATATGTGATTGTTATGTAGTTCAGTGCCCTGATGATGATAGTGAAAACCATTTTTCGATATCACCTAAACTTTCTTCTAAACACACAATTTTGAATGCGCTCAGTTGCGTATTTATTTTGTCGCGCGCTTATCACTTTCTGTTTTTTAGGAATATTATTACCTAGTGTTGGGAGTAGAAGAGTGGGAGATAGGCACTTTGGTAGGTAAAAGGAAGTTCCACTTGCATGAGTCATTCATAGTGTATCTATTCTTGAAGTGTATAGATCAGCTAATGTGAAGGGAATTTGTGCATGTTCTTGTGTTTCTTACACATCTGTGACATCTAGAAAGACTGTTAATTCACAACATCTTTTCTATTTTGTGTATAGCGAGTTAACTATTGTCTCAAAGACATACTATTTCTCCAATCGCTAAAATGACGTACGAGTTGTACTTTGAAACAGTGAAGCCACCAATCTATGCCGTTTGCCATGTCACAGTTGTGGAGGGAATCTAGAGACCACATCACAGATTGCTAGTTTGTTTAACGAAAGTAACAGGAATCTCTGGATAATCAAAACTCACAGTTTCTTATCAAAATTTCGAAAATACAGTTAGCCAAGTTTCGCAGTTTGACTCTCTCTAGTTCCAAAACCAGCAACGAAATTTACAATGAAAGATGCAGCTGACGATGGTAGAGACAAAGTAACAGATCACAAAGATCATGAAGATCTTGAAAATTCGCCATCTGCAGCACGGCTACAACTGCAGCCATTGTCGCAGGCAGAATTGTACGATCTTGTAAGAAATCGAAATCTTTCAAAGAGGCAAGCAGAACTACTCGGGTCTCATCTTTAAAAAAAGTTGCAATTAAACACTAGTATAACAGTCCGAGAAAAACCGCTTGATCGTTCCTCGTTTTTCTCAATGACAGATAGTTTGTATATTGTAATGGCATAAATTGGATCATACAAAGTTTGGAATGCTTCATAATTGGAAAGAATGCGCCTATTTCTTAAAGTCATTCTCTTACAAAACGGAATCCAGAAATATTCGATACAAGTAGCCTTTTCCGTTCAGTGAAAGGAAACCTACGAGAACATGAGTATTCTCCTGTTTACTGGCTATTAACTGTTTACTGGCGCGGGAATGACGTTGGAAACGGAGTCGAGGATTATGGTGGGCATAGATTACGGAATCACGGCAGCAACGACGGCAGGAATGACGGTGGGGAGGGCGGCGGAATGTCGATGCGGATGGTGTAGCGGATGACGGCAGACACGACGGGGGGAGTGACGGTGGGGATGGCGGTGGATTATGGAAGTGATGACGGGGGGTGGCTGTGGGATGAGTGCGGGGATGGGCGGGGATGGTGTGGCCGCTGGCTGCGTGGGCGGGAGGCGGGCGTCGCGTCGTCGCAGGGGGCGTGTGCTGGCTATTACAGGCTATTCGAATCGCAAATGGAAAATCAGAGGTGATCTCAAAGTTCAGGGACTTCTAACAATGCAGAGAGGTCACACACACACACACAAATTTTGTTGTTTCTTGGGCCACTGAAATCGTAGAGCAAGGAAAGAACGTTATGTAGTCATAGGTTTGGCCTTTCAGAGAAATTTTCAATCCTGGTGAAAAACAATCCTTCGCAGGAATCCCTTGTTGACAAAGACAATGTGATGTTACCACCAGTCCATCTGAAATTGGGCTTTATGAACAATTTTGTGAAACCAATTGACAAAAACGGCCAGAGTTTTCAATGTTTACTATCTAAAATTCCTGCAATTACTACTGCAAAAATTAAAGATGGAATATCCATTGGGCCTCAGTTTCGTGACTGAAAGATATTACTTTTGTACAGTTTCTGACAGATACTGAGAAGGCCCCGATTGCTCCCGTATTTTTATGGAGTCATTTCCAAGATTTGTGCTATAAGTTGTGATCATGTTGATTTGTGGTCGAAAGTGATATATGTGGCGTATCTTTTCCAGAAAATTGCTACGCGATGGAAATTTTCTTATTTTATTTCCGCAATCAGCGTATGTGATTTAGTAACGAGCACATACTTTCATCTCGCGGCAAGATATGATGTTCAAATTTGTTGCACTGTGTTACTTTCGAATTAATCCTCATTAATTAAATTAAATTTCCACTAAGTTATTATAAGTATTGGATATGTTGGAGGAAATACTGCAAATTAATTGAAAGAGATATGTAAACACTGATAAACAAGCTACAGATATCTGGCATTGTGTTTAATTTTTCCAATGTAGTTTTTTATGTTTATTTCAAATTTGAAACCGTTTTGCTCTGTCATGACAGATTTTTTAGATAACGACAAATAATAATTTTCATAGAACACCGTTCATAATTTTTTTATTTCCCATTTCGTATTTTTTCACGCAACGCCACACAATATTTTCGTCGCCCGCAAAAAAAGATATTTAATATAATATTTTATAGCATTTTCAATATTGCTTTACTTCCCAATGAGTGCCAGTTTTGCTACTGTGTGGACGTACAAGGTCTCTTGACAAGCCTCTGGGTGGAACACAACATTGAAGCGAGGTGATTGTTTTCATCGACTCAACTAAAACGAGTTTGATACCACCATTATTACAAAATATATACCAGTATGCAACAGTACTAGTTGGATATTGAACGCACCTGGAAGAGACATATGAAACTTTCTCGTTATTTACTGAAAAAACATACGATTAAAAGTATAAACAGTGTATCTATGGTGATTTAAAAATCATCACCTCTCTCATGAAAACATCTGGCAGGGTACAAAGTACTGCTGTTTTGTCTGCGAGCGAGATTTTTGAAATAGAAACCACCTCTATAATCTAACAAAAATAGAATGTACGCAGAAAATAAAAAAGTCCTTTGTGTGCCGTTGATTGGCCCTGACAACGTAATCATACCACCACTTCACATGAAGCTGGGACTCATGAAAAATTTTATGAAGGTACTGTACAAAGGCTCGGATACCTTTCTTTACCTGTACACCAAGTTTCCAGAGTTGAGTTATACGAAAGTGAGAGGTGTTTTCACAGGTCCAAATAAAGAAGGTAATTGCTGGCAGTTATTCCCAAGACTTTCTGAATGATACTGAAAAAAGGGCATGGTTGGTATTCAAATAAGTTGTAGCAATTTACTTAGATATTATAAAGCTGCTGTGGAAATGTGTATTGGAGCCTATAAAAAACTGAGTGTCAAAATGAATTTCAAAATTCATCTCCTCGACTCACATATTGACTTCTTCCACGGAAACCAAGCTTCAGTCACTGACGGACATGGTTTTCACCAGGAAATATCGGTGTTTGAGTAACGTATCAGAGTGAATGAAGTGCAGCAATGTTGGTTGACTACTCTTGGACATTTCAGAACGACATGAAAATGCTTAGCACTAGCGTAAATCAACAGCAAAGAAATTCAAACCAAATACACCTTAAACTAAGTGTTTTGTGTGTGTACATGTATTTTATGTGTGTATTATACGTGTAACATATATTACAATGTAGTATACGGGTCATGTAATAAAATCTCACTATTTTAGTAGCTAATTCCACGTTCATTGGTACTCCAATAAACAACAAATTTTCTAGTGAAATAAAAATGGTTGATGCGTGTATCTAAAGTAGTGTTGCGATAGAATAACGCAGATTTTCCCGTATTTGTTTTCTATTTCGTTTGGTCTTGGCTATTCGGACTAGCCACATACTCTTACCAGCTGAAATCTATCGCCGGGCAAGTACATTTTTGGCGGAATTGTCTAAATTTTTCGGTTTCCTAATAGTAGAACGAAAATATTATTTTAAGAATATAAAAAAATAGTAAAATCGAGTCCTAAAGGGCAATGTTTGTTGAAAAAAATGGACACTTTTTAATGCTAAGTAGTTTGTTGGTCACTTAAGTGTACACAACTCACTTTCGTATGAACATCATATTGGTTCTGGAAACTCATTACTTTCCTTTACAAAAGTTTGTTAACAAATATAAAGATTCCTTATTGCAATACAGGTTGGAAAAATATGAACGAATTCTAACATATTTATTTAGGTAACTTCAGAAATAGTCTTCATTTTATCAATTATTTGGATTGTCACACAATTGTTCATTGAAAGGAAAACGAAGGCTTCCTGACTGTGCCAAGCAATTGGAACAACTGAGCTCACAAAAGAGAATGTCTACGTGCAGTTACTTTTGAATTTTACGAAAAAGTTTCCTTCGCATGACGCGATTAAAAAGAGTCAGCAGACCGAAGAAACCGCCACCGTTAGCCTGAGAAGCACCGCGTCGAGAAACAGCTCAGCCTTTCCCAAGGGCGTTGTCGCAAAGCAATCGTTGCAATGTTTTGTACTCTAATCTGTTCGTGATTTTTTTTTTACATTTGCATGTCGTTTTCCCCAGGATTGGCTGGTATCTTCCCCGTTAGATGGTGCTATCAGGTGCCGCCCTACCGTCGGATAGCGTTGTTTCCCTGCCCAATATGGGTTCGACATATAAATGCATTCCCTTCTTAATCTTCTCTACACTCTACATGTAGACGTGCAACTCTGAACAGAGCTGCGATTCCCAAAAGTTCTACAGTCTTAAACCTGTTGTTGGAAAATTGATGGCACTACTACTACAAATTATCAGCCTTTTACTTGGTTTTTACAATAAAACTTCAATATTTATTATAATGAAATTACAATCTTTCAACTTGAGCTCATTAATTGTCTGAATCCTGTTTCCCCTGTTACATTAACAGTTCTGTACGGTATCATTCTCAAAAAAGTTCGTAAGCATTCGAATGTAGCTTCGGTGATGATCTTAAGGATGTCTTCTTCCAGGATATCGTTCGGGTGAGATTCTCGTGGCATCCTCTCGATCGCAGCAAATTCCACCAGCGAATAAAGTTCCTAATACTTCCCAAATGTAGTAACTGTTTAATAATAATATTATCTGGTCTAATCCACTAAACAAATATCAAACGCGAACGCGACGTGCCCTTCCTGTGATCTGGGTGAAGCGCCTACCCGCCACTGACTACCTTTCTGTTTAACTTACAGAAATTAATTAATCATGCCCAGTTCTAACCTACCATAATCCTTCACGTACGGAGTCGTTAAATTCTAATTTACATAAGACACAAAATTGCTCAATTAATACTTTAAGTTTCAGCTCCCTAACAACAAAATTGTTACCCAGCCTAAGTCTGTAATATTAGTGCCGTCCTAGTCGGTTGCTGAAAAGAGACTGATCCGTGCTAGATAATGAAGGAAACTCGAAATGACAAGACGGCCCTCAATGTTAGTGCCGTCTTGTCATTTATTTAAAATTATGTCCGGGGACCATGCTTCGTGCAAGAATTTCACATTCTGGCAAGTTCAAGCCTATTCTATGAAATATTATTTAACTTCGTTACCGGACAGAGAGGTACCCCCGTATCGTCGCGCAGGAGCCGCCAAATGTAATAGAATTTCCAAGAAGCTCTCGTTCTACAGGTTACGGTGCGAAGAACGTGCTTTCAGAAAGTTTTCGCACCACGCTCTCCGGTTATACGTTGTCGGTTATGCTGGTGTTGCTGTGACGTATTTGTGACGATAATAACTGAACCGTGCACTGCGTCATCTTATGTTTTAGCTCCTTAACGCTTTCTCTCATTTTGGTCGGAAGCTCCCGGTAATTTTCGGCAACTTTCGTCAGCCGCGGAACAAGAGAGTTTTGAAAAGCGACGTGAAGAACAGGTGACTGCAAAAAGAACGTGGGTGAAAATGGATGATCTTCTTATGAGTGCTGTTCTTGGTGACATAAAGAATGTAAAGAATTCTATGATTCTTCAAATTTTGAAAAGAACAAAAAGTCGGAGAATCAGGTCATTGGAATTTTCTCTATTTGATTGTGAAGCGATTCCTTCCGAAGATTGCACTCAGAATGTTCGGTTACATGAAAAGAATCTTCCCAGGCTCATGGTGGCTCTTGGTATACCTACAGAAATGAAAATTCAATATCATACTATTTCTAGTTAGTCAATAAAAATACACAGTTGTTGATTAAATGGTCAAATTCAAGTTATCACTTCTCTTAGAAACTACAAACATGAAGCGAGATTCCAACAGTTAAGACACACAGAATAGCATGGAGTCGCAAATAATAAAAAAAATTAGTAATTAAGTAGGTATAAAGTATAATCACTTTCTTTCTTAGATTGCTTCTGTCATTTTCGGTCCACAATTTTAGAGAGGTTGGATATGTTCCGTGAGCCTTCTCGCGGAGAACCCTTTTTCTGTTACTCCAGCGACAGTTTTAGCAATTCCTTCCCACCTTGTAGAGTCTTCACACGAATTGGATCCTAGCACTTCCCTCAAAAGGCAGAAATTGTCCTTCAAAATCGTAGTCGAGAATTCCTGGCAAATGAGAATCACGCTTACAGCTACGCTTAAACTGCACGAAATAAATGTGTCGGATATACGTAATTGACACCCAGTGATATTGTGACGTCTTGGGATTGATTATTGATGATTGGGCATTATCGATAAGAGCCGGAAAAAACAACAAAAATTTAATAAATCTATTTCAGTCTGTAGATTATAGTATGGAAACATTTCTTTGAAGATTTTTAACTCAAAATTTCAGGTTTTAAGGCCATAGAACGCTTCATTTTGTAGTTATTTTACTACATAGGTTTTGACAATGAGGTTGGGTGTTGCAGGTTGCATTTGTCGCGAATATTTAAAAGCGTTTTATCAACAAATCCTTCAAGTTCACTCATTCGCAAGTTAATGTGCAATTTGTCACGTATCCTTGAAATTCTCTTTCTTTAGAGATTTCATTTATCAAGATTGATTACGCATGAGAGCTGTAAAAGATGTTTATACTACTGAAATAGTACAAGAGAAGAATTCAGAGGGTATAATTAAATAATTTAAGGGATCTTGGAAAGTATCAATTATATTCTTTAGGAATTTGATGTATTTTAACGAGAATTTGTATTTTAAGAGGTAGATTGTGTCAAGTATTTTATAGTAATTGCTTTCCGAACAACAAACAACAAACCTCCAAACGCTACTTAAACAAAATAATTCTAACATGAATTCTTGAGAGACGTACTAACAGAACTCTCAAATTACTGATAATTTATTCATAATGCTGTTACAATGTAGTTCTTCTGAAGAGCCTATTGTGGTACTTTTTTACTGTTCCAAACACATATAACTGACGGATTATATTCCTTTGCTTGTTGACGTCTTGAGACTAAACTGCAGTAGCCCCATGATTGCATTGCGTAAATGAAACAGCGTTGACTAGATGATTTGGAGTCGTAATGTAAAATTTCGACTCGCCTGGTAAGGAATATCGACATTTAGGGGAAAGTATGTAGGAACGTGCACCATCCCGGAATGTTACGTGTAACTTTCGACTCAACCAACCTCAGAGGTTGTATCTCTTACCTGGGGGGGCGTAGGATTTCGGTATTCCTATTGGAGGGCGCGTCCAGCCGTTTATCCTGATACCCATTAGAGTGGTGCACCGACAGGGGGGTGGAGCGCAGTCACGCACCACCATGGGTTAAACAAAAGAATACTCAGACAATAGTAAAAAATATATAATAAAATATGTTTTTAGGAAAACAATACGAAAGAAAGAAATTCAGTAATACATTATTTTTTTTTAATTGAGCGTTCATGTACCATTGGCCGATAATGGTTTAATTACCGTGAGTGTGCAGTAATCCACATGTCCGCTGCAGAAAGGACGCTTGTGATTCGGAATGCCCGTTGCGCGAGCGATGGGAGCGCTTGCCCCCGAGGAGGTCGCGTCTGACCGCAGACCGCGCGCGTGCTCTACCGCAGCTCGTGCCCGCGCACCCGCCTCCCCGCGCCTTGGCCGGGCCGGGCTGCACCGGGCTAGCGCCCTCGCGGACGCGTGCGGGCACCTCCCAGTGCACCTGCACTCGGCGCCGCGCACGTTTCCTGCAGACTTAACTACTCGCACACGCGGGTATATCTCATGAATGCTTCATTTTCTCCGAAGACCTTTTTGTATGCTTTTCGAGGGTTATTTGGCAATATCACTTCTCAAAATAAAATTATAACTTATATTCATAATAATTAATAAAGACAGTAAGGAATATAATTAAGAACAAAATATGCAATGATCAATTACAAGATGAAATTGGAATAGCAAATTCTGAATGATAAAAGGTGTTTCGCAAGTTTCCAAAAATTCAGTTTGCAGAGCTGACGTTATACACAAAGTCCTTATCTTTGTTGTCGATCATGTTGAATTGAAATTTCGATTTTCTAACAAATCTATTTCCAAACAGTTTTTTGAGCAATTTCACATAGATAGTTTTGATTGAATCTTTCTATATAAAAAATGTGTACGAAAGCACATTCTTAAAGTAAAAAATGTGCATTAACACAAAAATAACAAATGTAAACGGTTAAATTTGAAAGAAAATACAAATCGTATTTGCCGAAGACAAAATGTAAGGTCTACAAACTTTTTGGAATGAGATACTAGAATGGAATAAATAGGACTGACTCACCATTTGTGTGTAAAAAAAGAATTACTGATGTAAAGTAGTTGATTATCGATCAACATTCGTTGACTGAAAAAACAATTGGAAAAATTATTCCTAAAAATAAATGATACGGTCACACTTAATATGCAAGGGGAATGACTTTTCAGAGAAAACTTGTACCATTGGTAAACACAAAATTCCACAATATATCATGTACAAATCTGGTTTCGGTTTGTCAATAAACACGAAACTTAGCTTCAAACAAACGCGTGGTTGTTAGTACTCCGTTGCTTAGCAGTTTCCACCTTTCCAATTCAGCGGAATCACCTCACATTAGCAACCTGTCGGCGGTCATCTCCCGGCAATCTCTGTTGCTAGGGTCGCGTCTTCGTGCGCCCGGTTGCTCTGCACACGCAGACTGGGCACGCGACGCCGCCACCGCCGCCATCGCCACCAACGGCCCCACCGTCCCACCACCACCACCACCGCCACCGCCGAAGCCGGCGCAATTACTCGCAATAACGGCGGATGCCCCTCAATTGAGGACAAGGCGACGCGTTGTTGATACGCATCGCCCGCCCTCCACCACTCACACTCGCTTTCCTCCGCACCGTGTGGTTTCAGCCGTTCTGCGTGTTTCACAAGGCCACATTCACGGGTTTCGCGCCAGAGCGGATGTTTCTATATCCTGTTGTTACAAGTTGTTTATGGCGGGATGAATCTCTCCAGTTACACTTTACCTCTGTGCAGTTTCTATTCAAATATTTTTGCAAGTATTACGGAGGTGTCGAGATTTGCACAAACTGTGATATCCAAATTGCAAACAAGCTTGTATTTATATCTTGAAATGAAATCTCATGTTTACTATCCTATATACGTACGTATATATGGAGTAATATACGTAGTGTAGGGGAAGTTATATAATGTGGTGGAAAATCGATTTCAAGATTTCAACGGAAATACACGTTTTGGGGTCCCCTGATATAGAAATAGTCTTGTTTTTCTTAACGTCCGTCCGTCTGGTGTGTGCGAACAACACTAGCGCCTAAACCTAAAAACAATCCTGTCCCTTTGGCGTGAGTCGAAGTTCTGCGATTTTGAATATCGTTCATTAGTCTTTGGGGTACTTTCCATGAAGCCTCTGAAACATTTTAAAACTTTCCTTAAAAATGGCTTCAAATTTTTTCTTTCAATTTCTTCTAAGAATACAGTTTAAATACCCTTATAAATGTAGCATGGGACCGATGTTAATGATTAACTGTACACTTTTAGAAAATTTCGAAAGACGTATTTTTTGGGGGTCTTCATAACACTACAAAATAAAAATTAAGATATTTTTTTTCAATTAAAATTTGTTGTCCATAATTTGTTCTATCAATAAAGTCATGAACATTTTTTACAACATTTTATTAGTTTTCCCACAATGCGTGAAATTTGTGCAATTTTCAAAAACTACAGAACCCAGACTCTCTGAAAAATGACTCCAATTTTTTTCTTTAAATTTAATATTACAAGAACTCATTACTCAAGCAAATTGAAAAAATCAATTCCATAAAATAATAGCACTTCAAGTAAGCTTAAAGACACGTGCATAAATGGAGAGAAGTACGACATTCGAACAACTTACCTTCATTAAAGGTCTAAATCTTTGAAATCTTAGCATCTCAAACCATCGACTTTTACCAGTTATTTGTATTGAAACAAATTCTTAGTTTCAGACTGGGAAACCAATTATTTTCTACAAATGTCTTTTGAACGTGTACTGATTATCTGAAAAGAGTTTGGCAAGTTTTTGAATTGAAATAACTTTATACCAGACATTTCTTAGAAGCATATTTTAAACATCTTACGGACGCTTTCTTCTCGTGAGTTATTGAAATGAAATGTCCTACAAATCTGCTTGTGCATTTGTCTCTAGAAATAGTCACAATTCTGGCATTTCTGGCAAATCTTTTTTGGAAGGATACAACTTTATAATTCATGGATATTTGGTTATGTTTGTAACATTAGTCTAATATTTGTAAAACTTAATTTAAATTAAGTAGAATTTGAACCACAGTTCCAAGTGGCACAATTCAAATATCATCAGAGATACTCGCCGTTGTCTGCAGTACGATTGCCTGGCGATATCCTTAATTGAGGATAATGGAAAGTGCGAAGGCGTGGCCTCAAGGGAACGGGCTGCGGCTGCGCTAAGCCAACAGCAGTTTTTCTGCGCCTTTCGGAGCCAGTCTCTCGGCGCGCGAGCGACGGTAGCAGGTGGAGCGTCGCGGCTGGTTGGGCAGCGGGGCTGGGCGACAGGGGCGGTGGCGTCAGCGAGCGAGAGGCGCGGCCGCAGAGCACAAATGACGGGTCCATCCAGAACTGGGAAACGCGCAGAATTAAACGGTAGGTTGGTTAAACGAAGGTAGTCCCGCAAGCGTATAACAGTGCTCTGGTCCCCGAAGTCACCGGACTCGAATGGGCGGAACTGCCGTTCAAGCATCTCCGCGAAGAGTTCGCTTTTCGCGGCGTCCTCCCATACGTCTTCCGGCTGGGTAGCGGTGTGACCGGGCGGCTGTGGTGTCGGAGTGGTGCGGAGCGGCGGTTTACTCCCGCCTTGCGGCCCAGCGCCTTAGTTAATCCTCAAAGGTTTCTTTCACGAAGATTGCATTCTTCGATTGTGTGCGACCATTTTGCGGTTCTCTCGATTGCTATTCTCCTTAGTACAATCAAAAGAAAATAAATATTCCTCAAAATAAAAAATTATTTAATGTAATGCAGATGAAATTAAAAACAAAACACCTTTACTTTCGTATTATCTGCAACTGTATAAAATAGATGTAGCATGTATTCAAGAACCTATTTCTCTCCTTCAAATACATTTTAGTTTCCTGGTTATTACATATACAGGTTAGATCTTAAAAATATAACTACTTTTGGTCGTAAAGGAGAAATTGCACTCGCGATCAAAATTGAATTGAACATTACAAACTAAATCCTCATTCTAGCAGTGCATTTGAAAATGTAAGAGTAATAATGAAATTAAATAATTAAAATATTTTTGCATTTGTTCGCTTTATAGACAATAGAATAAAATATACAGAAGTGATGATATTTTACTCTTCTTTGCATCATACCTTTGTTGCAGTTGATTTTAATGCTAAACATTCTCCTTGGGGAAGTCAACTAGATAATACCATTGAATCAACTCACTTAACCGACATAAATAATTACAGTACAAATATTCACTCCCAAGACTCACCAACTCATTATTCATATATTCCTAATATATGTACAGATATAATTAATTTTGGGTTATCACAAAACATACTTTCTTATATAACAAATGATGTTCTCCATGCGTTACCTTCCGATCAACCCAGTAACTTTTTCCTTCTCTCTTTCTTTAAACTAAAATAAACCTGAACCTCTATTTAATCTTCGTGAAATAAATTTGGCATATTTTCAGTCTCTCATTTGTCAATTACTTCCCTTTATTCTACCTTTAGGAACAATTACACAAATTGATGATTACATTCCTCTCTTAAAACATTCTATTTTAGATACAATTGATTTAATCGCTCCATCTCCATTTAAACATGATACTCAACCTGTTATCCCTATTACAGTGCACAAATTAATTTTACACAAAAGAAACCTTCATATTCATTGGCTTAGACATCGTTCTCCATATCTGAAAACGTATCTAAATTATTTCACAAAAACTCTACATTATTGTTTTTCAATCACATAAATCATATACTCCGACAAAGTGTTATGCAAACATAGGATTCAACGTTTTTCGAATATATCTCGAAACCTATCTCGAGACCTAAGAACGCAAACAATAATTTCATCCTTACAATGTATAAAATAAGTATGTACATTCACCTCCGAAAAATGTGATATATTTGCAGATAATTTGGCAAATGTTTTAAAACCTCTTGAATATTTTAATGCTGATGATGACTCATTAGTTCAAAGTTCTATTTCAAAAGAGATTATAACTGTTCCGCATCCTAGTTCTTTCCTATGAACCTTCGAAGCCACTAGCTATATAATAAATTAGCCTCCAAAATTATCCTTTGGGTCAGATTACATTTCTCCATTTATAATTAAACAATTTTTATATTCACTTATTGTCCGATACACTGCTATATTTAATGCTTGTCTTCGTTTAAGAGATTTTCCCAAATCATGGAGACATGCCCACGCTATTCCAATTTATAAACCTGTATACCCCTAATAACTCTTTCAAATTACAGACCAATTAGTTTTCTTCCATCTTTAGGGAAAATTTGCATATTTCATAAACTAATATTATCTTAAATTCTGTAAATGCTATTCCCCACTGCCAATTTGGTATCCGTTTTCTTCTCTCCACGATTCATCAAATAAGCTCATACTAACTGAAGACAATTTTCAGTTTCTTATTATTTGACACGAATATTACTCTAAGACTATTAAAGGATATTAAAGATTATATATGGAATTTTTTATTGAAACATTTGAGGCCATTTTTAAGAAAATGGCGTTTAGGCGTTACTGTAAAAGTAAAATGTGAAGCTCTTCTTCCCAGACTTTTTTGAGTCTGGGAAAAACTATTGAAAGTCATTTGCCAGCTCCAAAATTCTATAACAGAAAGTTTTTATAGGACGAGAATTTACTAAACTATACTATTTTTAAAATAATATTTTGTTTCTATTATTAAGAAATTGAAAAAATTGATAGATTTTCAACACAATGTTCTTTAGGCGGCGAAAGACGGTAGCTGGTAAGAGGATGGAGCATGACCGAAATCTAGGCCATGACAAAGTAATTAAGAAACAAACTAGTACGAGAAAGTCTGTGTCATTCTGTAGCACTATTGGTTTTATTCTGGTTAGGATGGAGAACAAGTAATTGGAGAAAACGATTGCAGGCCCAAGAATTGCGTGAACCACGATGCGATAAGGGGAAGTACAATCCGGAGCTTGAAGTATTGTGTATATCTATTTAAAAATCAAAGATGAGTTGAGGAAAATGGAAATATTAGATTGCAGTGCCTAGACCAGTATCTTATTCATCGTCTTCTGATCCTTGATATTTTCCTCATACTCCATTTTCTTCTTTCAAATCTCTAATAGAACCCTAATAGGAATGGATCCATAGGTATCCCTAAAAGGACATTTGGGAGAATGAAAAAGAATTGATTTTTTGTTTCTATGAAATTGTGTAGTGGAAATGCGGATTTAGATGATTTTAAGAGATTCATGAGGGATGGTCGATACCTACTTTTTCACAATTACACAGGTAAAGAATTCACATCCTACGACAGATCTGAACCCATAACCTAGACCAGATGGGCTACTTAAGTCAGTCTCACATGTGTTAATTAATGAATTCAGAATACGGCAGTTCCTATAGGTTATTTTGAGAAAATTCGTTTATTTCAAACAAAGATCCTAATACATTTTCAAATAATCAATCAAATTACATTGTAAAAAAAAAGAAAAAATATTTCTCTGCGTACTTCTGAGACTTTTTGAATGTGTTTGCAATTGCGGTTAACTTCTGTTCAAGTACGTCTCAATACTATTTTTTTGCGGTCCGTGTGTCAATGTGTTCTTACGACTGGCCATACAGACTCACATAACTAATTTTTGATAATGTGCTCAAAAAATTGCCCGAGATTAACAAAGTATTATTTACGCTTTCCGAACACCTTGCAGCAGCGCCAAAGAAATGATAGTGTATCCGTTATTACTCGACCACACAGGGGCTATTGCGTGGAGTAGCGATCAGGCTGTTTGTCTTCCTTTTTTAAAACCGCAATTCCATTCCCCATCGATCCAAGTGGACTTTCTGATGAAGAATACACTGTGGCAGAAAATACGTTTCCCTCGCACCTTTATTCATCGTAATTACTCCATTCGCTTTCATTATCCCATTATGTTCATTTTTTCGTACAGCTTGTCGTTATTATGCGACCGATCGCGATATAAGCAACAGATTCGCTGCAATGCAACTTTTACTCTCACCAAGGCTCAGCCAAATACCTGATTGTGAAAGTAATACGTATTTCCTAGGTGGATGTTGCGACCGCTGCCACTGACTCACAACTGGGTGCCCATGAATAACACACAATAGTCAAGAATCTCTCCGGTATGACAGGGCTGACGAGAGAGAGGGGGAAGAAACGAACCGAGTGGCACGGGCGGCGGCGGTCACGTCGCCGCGGGCCCCTCCGCGCTTTCCCGCGGCCTTGACTGCGGCCACCGCAAGAACTAATGGCTCTGGCCTCTAGAGAGTTCTGGACCAATGATCGCAGCGCGGTTAAGTAACTTGCTGTGCAGTAACCACGCGGCTCGGCGCGGCGCCAGCCAGCCAGCCAGCTGGCTCTATAGCGCGTGCGCGCGCCCCTCGCGCCTTTTCCTCGCCGATGTGACAGGCGTGACGGCGCGTGGCTCGCGTGTAGGCACTTTCTCTCCATCCCGTTTCTGGTGCAGGCTAGTCATCGTAAGAGCTGTGATGAAACGAAGGTCAATTATTCATCAGTCGCGACTTAATTAAATCCGAGCTTCTTGTTAACCTGCATTCATGTTCAATCGCCGATCAGTAAAAATGTTATGTAGGTGCTATCGTTGAAAGTTAACGGTGGAAGGTCGTTAAGATTAATCATTCAAAAAACACTATAAAACACCCCGTATGTATGAGGAATCTGCGCGATTTTATTTTTAATTTCTTAATGCTGGTACTTCATAATGACAAGAACACTACTTCGTAAGAAGAGAAATTTATGTAATCGTGCGCCGGAAAACGGCGAATGTTCAGCAGAAAAACTCTTATTGCGGGGCCCTGGTAACGAAGGAGTGGAACAATATAGTACCTTAATTTAGGGGAGAGGGGAATCCTTCATCCCATGATGTATCCACAATCCATGTATTGTGGATTCTTGATACTGAAAAAGCGATCGATGGCAAAACGTGTCTGTTGTTTGTGCTACACGCTAGTGCCTGAATCATTCACCCACTTTTCTTCAAAATTTATATTTGCCAATTGATTTAAAGAACTTCAGACTTTGGGAGTTTCAAACACGTGTTTTTATTTTTGAGGGTACTTTACTTTAAGTCTGACAGAATTGAAACGTGACATTTTTTCTTTAATAAAATCTGTTCCTTAAAGGTGGATCTTTAAATAATTTCATATTCAATTATTCACAAATATGAGTATGTTTTGTGTAATTTGGCGCAAAATATAAATAATTTAAAAAAGTTAACCCATGTTTTTCAAAAACTACTCCAAATTTGTTCTGCATTTTTTCCACGGAGAGAAGAGAGGTTCCTTGAAAAGAGTGGCGTAGAGACTCATTTTCTTTGAACTCTTTGAAATTTTGAAAGTTGCAAATTTAGAAATACGTGAGAAAGTATGTGCTGTTATTGCATCACAATTTTCTTTAAAACAGAGTGACCTTTGAAATGGTCTGTTATCTAATCTTTTGAATATATTGCATCATAAAACATTAACAGCAATTGTTATTAAGTTTATTCGATGTGTAAAGCCATAACTTGCTTACTACAATGAATATCAAGCACGTTCTCAAGGATTTCATAGAACTTGCATAAGTGACCAATTTAATAAATGTAAGAAAGGGTTGATATAATACCAGAAGAAAAAAGATAAAGAAATAATCTTCCTGAAATGTTTTACAGACCGAATATTCTCTTGAAGTTACTGAAAAAGAACTTTCGATGATTAATGCATCTTTCAGTGCGTTCGTTTAAAAAATTAGAAATTAAAACATTATAGCACATGATTAATGAGCGCTTATGAACTCTAATAGAATCGAACCTTTAGACTCCGCACATCAATGGATAAGCTTTCTTCTTGCTTTTCGCTTTTTCCGTTGACTATTTGTTTCTATGTAGAAAAATGATGCTATAAGGATTCTGAAAATATCAAATACTTGATCAGATTGTAATCTCTGTTGTCCAAAGTTGGGGATATTAAAATATATGTAAGATCTTACATCCGTCTGTCCCTCGGTCTGGTGTATGTGAACAACATTAGCGCCTAAACCATGCTTAGGATTTTTTCTAATTTGAAAAACACCATGTCCATTTGGTCTTAATCGAAGCTCTGCGATTTTGAAAATCATTCATTAGTCTACAAGAAGCCCTAGAAACATTGTCAAAATTGGCTTCAATTTTTTCTTCAAATTTCTTGTAAAAATGGAGTAAAATAGGTCCGATTTACACGGTTAATTGTAAATTCTCCACAATTTCAAAAATTTGAATTTTTATCGGGGTCTTACTACAACTACAAAATTAAAGATTGAGAATAAAGTTTATTGTCCATAATTTGTTCTTTCATTAAGGACATGCAAATTTTTTCAAAATTTTAGTAGTTTTTGCCCAATATTGCGTGCAATTTGAGCAATTTTCCAAAAATTAATAAAACAGGATTTTCTAAAAAGCAGTTCAAAATTTTGTTTATAAACTTTTTGTATGGATTGTGCTAATTGAGCTCTATGACATGACAAACGCTACGCTCTTTTTTCTTCAAAAATTACTAAAATGTATTTTTGACTTAATTCTCACATCGTTAATAATTATATTAGCATATTTATAACTTGTTGCATTATTATATTTACAAGTACATGTGCTTTAAGTAATGTCATAAGAAGCTTCTCGAAAACTCAACCGTTTTCAGACAAAACTAGCTCAAAATTTTGCATTTTAAGAAATGCTCAAACACCATTTTCTCAAAAACAGATACATATTTTTTCTTTAAACTTCCATCATGATCCGGTACTAGAGCTTTTTATTTACAAGAAAGAATATGTATGATGTTATTAAGTACACTGAAAAGAAAAAAACGGAAGAATTAGTGGTACCTGGAAGAAAAAATTCCCCCCAAAAGTAAGCAATTATTGTTACTGATACAATTACTGATGTAACATTGTAACCACATTTATACCTCGCAGTAGCGTGTATTTTGCAGTCATAGAGAGATGTTTTGACTAATCCTGTGTTAGAAAAATCAGGTAAATTGTCTTTATTTAGTAATTAATGGGAATTTGACGGAACACACCCATACCAATATAAGCAGAAATGAATGGGTGAAAATCAGAACGGTAATGGCTAAATGGGTAAATTCTTATAAAGAAGTAATATTCGTCACCGAGACAGAGAATTGAGCACACACACTGTGTCCTATATCATTATGTGAGGTCGAAATATAATTTTCTGCGTACAAAATTATATTGTCTGATGGGAAACACTCCCCAGCAACGACAAGCTTAATAAAATTCGTGTGACTTTCTGTGCTCATAATGAAAAATAAAATGTGTAGAAGTACATGCGAATCAGTTTTTAATTTGCGTATTCCTGCTGCCTCTAGATGGCGAATATATATGTCATTGTAAAATACGTTTTTGTAACCAAACGTTTCATTTCTTACAAATTTCAGAGTACGAATATATTTCAACATGTTTGTGGCATATTTTCATGCATATTTCAGGACTAAAAATGTGCATGAACTTCCCAGCTCTAGTCATCACCAAGCTACTATTGGGTACTACTTTTGTTTTCAGGAGAATTGACAAAACCAGGTTTAAACTCTCAGGGCAGATTTTGGATTTAACAAATTTGTTTCTATACAATGATATACAATGATACTGTTTCCAACGCTTTGCGAAGTTGTAGCAGAATGTCTTAATTTTCGTCTGCATTTTCTCCTTTTTTGATAGTGTAGTTGAAGTCCCAAGCATGGTATGATGTAATTATTGTTTAAAAATGTTTTCTGCTGCCAAGATATTGTGAACGCCAACTCCTCTACGCACGACCTCCATGCATTCTCTTCGGGAGATAACGCAGCGAGAAAGAGCAGATCCTACAGAAGAAGAGCAAATCTCGCAAAGTTGTGGAGAGCAGCACGAAATAATGTACCAGCGCAGAGAGGAGATATGTAGTAATAAATAAGTACAAATTTTAATGGACTAAAAAGTGAGCATTTTTTGTGGAGGTACACAAACTTCGTATCATGCAAAATTCGTCTACGTGAAGCATTGTATTAAAATAAGTGATTTTATCAGTATAAGTTTTCGAAATACCTTCAAGAGTGTGTGTTACCAGAGAGAGACATATCTTCGTCAGAGTGTTTCATGTCGGTGCAGTCGAATTTCAGCTTGTAGAGAGCACTAAAGACACTTATTCACAAGCTTTCTGAATCGCTAATAGGGTGGGCTGAAACGCACCGACACACTATGGGATGAAAGTGCGCTATCCTTGGTCAAAAGTCATAACTCAGTAATTTGAAGAGAAAATCGCCTGAAATTTGGTACACATACAGATATAAAGAAGGTAATAAATTTATCATATTACATGTTGCAAAATTTCAAAATGGCGGCTCACGTATACGTACTGTCTTTAGGTGGGAACAGATGGAAATTAAAAATTATCATGAAAACTTTTCTTATGGAGTTATTCATCTTTATTTTCATTTAACAAGTTTTTATACTGTTGTGAAATAAATAGACATCATTTGTATTACTGATATTAAGTAATGTTTACTCTAATCACTGGAAAGTATCTCTTTCATAGCATCCTCATCAAATACTTCAACAATATCAGATAATTCCTCAATTGCTTGTTGTGAAATTTTATTCTGGTGCAGGGCATTTAAGAATTTTGATTACTTAAAGTGGAAGTTACTTTTTGTTATTATTTTGTATTCCTTTCAGGAGGCTGACTGTCAAAATGATGGAATCGGATGTTTCCAATTCCCAGTTATGTTGTGGATTCTGCTGTAATTCCTTGCGTGAGTCTCTCTGTCCTTTTTGTACAATCTATCTCTGAATTCTGACGCTTCTTCTCTCAGGTATCCAAATGGCAGAATAATATGCTGAAGTATGAGTTTCCCATGTACAATAACTTAATGAACACTTACATGCAGAGAGAACCAATCATAAAGTTTTCTGTATACTTCAGTAGTCTCCATACAATACTTGCAACATAATTCAGGATCAATGCTGTATTGACAAGATATGGCTATCAGGAGGCTAAATTATTTAATCAGGAGGACAACTTAATTAATTCCATTAATTCCTGAAATAATTGCAGGCTCTGAGAAGGCACGTCGTGCAGTATTTCCGTCATTAGACGAGCCGAAATCATTATATTTCACCTTTTAAGCCTGGTCACATGTAAGCCTGGTCTGCATATTGCTTTTGCTCTTTTCACTTTTTTGATCGATGGCAAACTATCTGCATTGTGGATTTTAGGTAGTAATCTTGTGTTTATATACTGTTGCTTGCTCAAATTATTATCTAGCAAATAGGATAATGCCTCTTGATCGGATAATGCAACTGATAGTGTCTTGTTTGGGGAATTGCATAATATTTTCGATATTCTAGTTGTGGTTTCAGTGACTTGGTCTAGAACAACAGCTATATCTCTCTTCCCCGAAGCTCGAGCCGATTAGCCTGCAGCTTTTACCATTAAATTTTCCTGATGGTCGTTTTCGAAGGACAATTTTGCATCCACTCTTCGTTTGGACCTCACATATTTCTCATCGTAGGAACAAGCAAGTCGCCCTGTTACATATTTGTTTTCATGTGATTCAGTCGATTTGCTCTGTAGGCACAGGAAATCCCCAGAAAGCCATTCAGAATTTTTTGATAAGAACTTCTTTAGAGTTCAGTGACCTTCTTGTCACCTTCTACTAAGTTTGTGGTAAAAGTCTTTTTTTTTACTTTACCCTTCAAAAGGTCTTCAGAGACATTATTACTATAACATGCACTGATAATCTAATTCAAAGTGGTACATTCTTGCGTCCCTTTTACCGCCGCTGAATGCCACTCAATGAAAAGGTCTTTTCGATTGATAAGACACACACCTAAAAAGCCACAAATTTCGTGTGAATCGGCAGGTAGAGGTAACTAAAAGTATGTAAAATATTACCTCCTTTAGTTGAATCATAATTTATAAATAGATTCAGCACAGCATATTAGTTATAAGCCAATGTAAACATGAACATACCCTAAAAGACGCTAACAGTTACAGGATATGTTTAAGGCACGAATATTTTGCGATGTGAATAACTACATCTGCTTTTATTATTATAAGTAAGAAAACTTGCCTTCATTGCCAATATCCATACTGCGACTATGATCCTAACATCAAAATACTGCTACAAGGTACAAAATACTCTCACAACGTACTTTCACACGTTTCGCACTCGCGCCTCACAACTTGCTTACAGAAATGCCAACTTCCAGCACCTCTCACATAAAATCAGGACAACCAAATTGACTAATCATATCGATTCATAATGCTTTGATTATAATAGAATAATTGTATTTATGTTAATTTCTGATTTGTTACAACTTATTTTTAACTTTTTTTCAAGAATTAATTCATTTTATCTCAATGTGCGGCGGCTTATTTCCGGACGTTGCTACATCGTGCCCAATGCTGCCGGTGTGTTCTCAGGCACATTTTCTTACGCTCAGATTTGTGTTAGTCAAATTTTTCATTGTCTGTTTATGTATATTAAGGGCTACATCTCAATATTAAGAACTATCACTGTCTTTCTAAATTTTCTTGTAATTATTTGTAAATAGTAGTTTTAGGTCTTACGAGTCAAATTTTCATTGACTGTTCATGTATCCTAAGAGCTACACCTTAAAATTAAGAATTATCACTATATTTTCTAATAAAAAGTTTTATTACAACACCAGCATGTCTAATGCAAATTTCTTATGTAGTAGATTTTACTAGAAAAGGGGCTAGATTTTCCTACTAGTGTTTTCTTACTATCATTTTCCTAGTAGGACAATACCGGCGCTTTCTTCTATGTACACTTTTGAGTTACACAATAAACACATGTACTGATGAAGTTCGTGTACTTCGAAGTAATATATATTTTAACATTTTCCAAGGAAGTTGATTTGTCCAGCTAGCAACGCGACATTGATAAGTGTGCTGTGGCAGCACTTTCCTTCCCGCGTTTCCACACCGCCGGCACAATATGAGCTGGCGGCTGGCCGCCCCGCGTTTCTCTGCGATCACTGAACCCTGTCGCAGCCGCTACGCAGCCCACCGCTTTCTACCCACCCCTCCTCCTCCTCCTCCTCCTCCATTTCCGTCTCCTTTTCTTCCCCCTCCTCCGCCGCTCCCAAGATACCTCCTGGGGCAGCGGTCAAATCGTTCGCCTCACCCTCATGAACCTAGGGTCCAAATCCCGGACGATCCTGGGGAATGTGTGGTGTGTGGTTTTCGCGGTGTCCTCTAGGTTCCCTTACATTCCTCCATTGTCATCATAAGGCTTACATGTTGGCGTAGTAATAAAGAACATCCGCCATTCTTTTTCTTTTTGTGTTCCTAGTCCACGCCGAATTGGACAGGCCGGTGTTCGTTTCTGTTGAGATTTAAGATATGAAAATTCAAAAATCGTACAAAAACATTTCCACTTTCTTTATCTGAATTTTTTTGTATTTGTTAGTAGAGGTGCTTCAAATGATTTTCAATAAAGTCTCTCAAATTCTCAATAATTTTCTGCGACAGCGAATTCATGAGAGATAAGTAACAACGGAAATACAGAGTTCGCACACGTCATTTAAGCACCTCGGTCATCCGCATCGGGCAGGTGTTTAATTCTTCTGTAATATTCTTAAATATATGACTTTATCAGTTCTGCTATGAGGGAACCGAAAAATTGAGAAAAATTGAAAAATGTCTTTAGGGCTGAAGGCAAAGGCTGCTGGGAAGACAATCAGGTATAGCCGAAAAGCTAGCTCAAACTAAAGAAAATTAAGAAGTGCGAGAAAGACTATGCCATTCTGTAGCACCACAAGTTCTTCTGAATGTAATAACAGAATGCATCCAATTTCTCGCTACTAGGGCCCAGTAATAGGAGGTTTTCTGCCGAAAATTCGTCGTTTCCGATCCACGATTACATAATTTTCTCTTATTAAGAACTACTTTCGTAAGGGTAAAGTAAAACTAGAGTGGCCCATTTTTGGCGATCCACCTGTACTTGAAAAGTTGCAAAATTACAGAATTATATTTTTAAGCCCTGGTCCAAGCTGCCTCTTTGCGTTTCTTCTGTAGCATAGTGGTACTGAAACGTCATCTTAATTCGAAGAATCTGATTTCGAGTCTCGATGCGGAAAATAATTTTGCACATTCATGTAGTAATATAATATAACAAAGCAGTTAGAAATAATGCAAAAACGTATGTTTAGCACACAAGTTTTTAATCATACATTATTACATACAAAATTTTTGAGATAACATTTTTTGTTCAGTAACTGCATAACTTTTTAACACAAATTATGCGAAGGAAACACGTTCTTAAAAAATGTACATGACCCTTTTTAATGAGCTGATTTTTTCAACAAACTTTGTTTAGACAAAAATTGTTTTTTGGATTTCGTAGTTTTGAGTGTTTTTTCGATTTTCGGATTATTTCGAAATTCGGATTATTTGCCGAAAATGAGACTAACAACATATATTTTACCGCTCCTTAAAGAGCCCCATGAGGGAAATTTAGGGCGTTTTTCAAGAAAATATTTTTTTTTAGAAATTGCTTAAATTTCAGACACATATTAGGCGAAATGTAATCGTATCTTTAAAAAATATACATGATCTTTTTAAAGAGAAGATTGTTACAAGAAACTTTGCTTAAAGCAAAAATTGCTATCCCTTATTTGTAGTATTCAAATAGTGACATTTGCAATTTTCCATAAACCAGAGTGCTCGGTGAAAATAAGACTTGCACCACACTTTTACTTTCTCGCTACAGTGTAGTAAGAAATTGATGTAATGCTGCGCGAAAAAACGCTGAATTTTCTGCAGAAAAACTCTTATTACATGTAACAAAAAAGTAGATAAATCCAGTTGCCATTTATATATATATA
>BOPP01000340.1:468524-489677 GCA_017312745.1 Gryllus bimaculatus | reverse complement strand
TCTATAGTTTGTAAGTTTAGTTTTGCCATTTTTTTATCAAATTCTGAATGTGTGTCTTGAGAGAACTCTAAACTTCAATTTTTGTACGATCATAACAATTTTTCGAATTTTTTCCCTCCATATTTAATCTTCCATTTTGGTTTTTTGAGTTTTGAAACTTTTTTTAAAATTAAAATCCTAATATGTGTCCTAAAAGAACCCTAGAAACCAATTTCTGTACGATTAAAAACCTTTTTGACCATTTTGTCCGCCATATTGGATCTGCCATTTTGCTTTTTTCAATTTTTTATGAAATTCTTAACCAGTGGCCTCAAAACGTAGTTGTTACAAAATGTCAGACAAATCGAACTAAGCTTTCTTATATTGGCCAGCTTTTTCGAGATCTAATCCACTGTGCGGCGCCGCTCTTGATCGAGTTTCTCGAACGAGGAAACCTCTCCGCGGGCGAGTCGATAAGGAGCTCCGCCCGCTTACGGTGAGCAGGTGCTCAGGAAAGCGGCCCCACGGGCGAGGCCGCACGGCGACGCGAATAGGGAGTTTTAGCGCCACGCGGTTTAGGTGGCGTCGTTATGCACTAGAAGACACGTGACACGCGACATAACACGATCATAAGGAACGACGTTGAAATGAGTTTTAGCAAACACAACATTCCCTATAGCTCGCTTATACTTTAAAACAAAATACGTATTTTAAGCGTATTTCAAAGAAGATGCATACTATTTCAAAGAGTTAAGCAACTGGTGACGGAAGACCAGTCTCTTTCTCTTTGCTTAAGAACTTCTGACTGTGCAGAACACGTGCGGGCAAATGGTGAGGAGCTGAAGAAATGTGATTGCAAGGCACACCATTACATTATTAACAGGTATTATATTATTATTATTATTATTATTATATTTATTTTTTAAATGCTACATATTCTACATAATATATTATTACAGGTCTAGAAAATAAAATCTCGCAAGAAACTTTACATTTTCTTGCCTTGTGCGATGACAAAGAAGCATTCGAAGATTGTGAAGTGGCTTTGCTGCAAAATATTCAAAATAGCGTGCGAAATATACATAAGGTATATGATCGTTTAGATTTACGAACGTTAGATCCTGAAGAATGCACCCTCATCTTCAGGTTTGAGAAGGAGCATTTACCAAGATTAGCGGCAGCATTGAGTCTCCCTTCAGAGATACGAACCAGAAACCGACATAGCATAGGAGGTAAATTATTAGTTTAGCTAATTACATTAACGAATTTCCGTTATATATCGTGTATGGTACTTCTAATTGCAGGTGTAGAAGCATTGTGCATCCTCCTTCGCCGATTGGCGTACCCCAATCGATTAACTGATTTGGTAAATTATTACGGCATTTCATCCACTTACATATCATATGTAAAAATGTGATGAATGTGATTTTGTAACAAATGAGGAATTGCTATCGATATTCCAATCGAATTATTGGCTTCACAAAGAGAAAATTGAATATTACGCACAGGTAAGAATCGTGATAGTTCATCTTCATACCTAAAAGATTTTTATATTCTCACACTGTGCGGTACAATTTTATGTTCAGGCTATTGCTGCAAAAGAGTGTTCTAATTGCTGGGGATTTATAGATGGTACTGCTAGAGCTATTTGCAGACCATCTATTAATCAAGAAAGCTACTACTCTGGCCACAAAAGAAAGCATTGCCTGAAGTATCAATCAGTATTGTGCCCAGATGGCATTATTGACTATCTTTCAGGGCCCTTTCCATGGCAGCAGACATGATGCAGGTGAACATAAATGAATTATGAATTTAATAAGAATATTTTATTCCAAATTTTATAGGTACTGTAGTGAAATTTTCTTTCATTTAGCAATGCTACGGGATTCTGGATTATACGATCAGTTGCTGCAAACTGCAGTGTTCCCGGACAAGAAGTATGTTATATATGGGGACAGTGGGTACCCAATAAGGCAGTTACCATTTCAAGGAAGTAACATTTATGAGGATCAGCAAGCATTCAATGTTGCTATGAGTGCACTTCGGCAATCTGCAGAATGCGGATTAGCCAAAGTTGTTAATGATTTTTCCTTCATCGTCTTCAAGAAAAATCAGAAGCTCTTGGTGCAAGATGTAGGCAGCTTGTACAAAACAGCAGTTCTTCTTAGTAACTGCCATACTTGCCTTTATGGTAGTCAAGATGGTAGTTTTCTTAACACACAACCCCCCTCACTTGAAGAATATTTAAATGTATAGTATTTTGACTAAATATTGAAATGTTTCAAATCCACATTTTGTTTAATGTTAGGGTTCTTTAATTATGCATGTAATAAATATAGAATTTCGACCTTCTGTGTCAGTGGCCCCATCTCGATCCGGTTTTTCTCGTTTCCCTGATTCATTGAGTTAAAGCTGAGATGGATCCTTGTTTTAGTTTTTTTTAATTTTAAGTATCAAGAAATGAAATTGTATTTCATGATTCAATTAAATTTTACTACAAGTGAATATTTTGTATCTAATAAAAATTCTTACCTTCAGTTTAATAGTTGTAAAAGGCAGGGATTGCGGAGCCCAAGCACAGAACGCACTTCTTTGTATTAATTTATTTATCATTAGAAACTAATGACAGTATTTTGAATCTTGTTTTGCTTACCACCTCCTGTTTATCTTCAATTATAATAGTACATTATCCTACTGTAAAAATTATTTTAGCTATTTAATATTTGAAAGGAAAATCAACTTTATGTTTTAAGCAAATATAACTTTAATTATATCGTTGGTGAGGTAGATACCTTCTATTATTTAAGTATGATAACTAAAAGATGTCTTTTCAATTTATATGGTTGATAATTGTTTCGCTCGCCTAGCGATCATCCTCAGAGCTTGCAGCTTCCGGGCTAGAAACAAAATTCTCTAGAACTTTGTTTTCTGCCTGGAAGCTGCAATTTTCTTTCCGGAAGCTGTGATTATTTTCCTTACACACGACTCTGTTCTCTTGATTATTTATTTACACTGTTCACTTCTTCTACACTTTCGCACAGTCCGATGCACTATCCACGGTCCACCGCGCAGACCACAATTCACTGCGCTGACCACAATTCACTGCGCAGACCATAATCCACCGCGCAGACCACACGTCACTGCGCAGACCACACTTCAGGCTGCTCTTCACATACTGCACCACTGTCTACCGCAATGCACACTTCACAGCTCAACTTTCACTTGAGTCTTCAGCCAGACTGCATACTCGGACTGCTTACTCACTGAGCTCATTTTATATAAAAAAAGGACATGCCCTACATAAATGCAAATTTTAGAAACCAAGCCAATATCTTTGTTCCTTCCACCCAGAATATTAGAGCAAGCTATCAACTAGCGTGAGGCTCATTACCATTTTATGATCTTATATTGATATGCAACTAACCTAACCACACACACACGGTATTTGCTTTCATACCTCAATTATTAAATTTCAATTATTTACATTAATTATTTTCTCTCTGTTTCTTTGTAATATTAAAGTAAATTTGAGATACTAATGAGAGGAAGACTAGTTTGATAATGATATTAAGACCCAAACAATTAATATATTTTTTGCCTTATTTGCATAAAACAAAAAACTAACGCTACATGAAATACACAATACTATACAAAAAACTAATACTATGTGAAACTACCACTAATAAAATTAATGAATCAAACATACAAACAAAAATATGAAATGAAAACTAACTAATCACTTCATATGAAACATTGAACTTAAAAACAAATACACACAAAAATAAAATACTAACTACTTCTTTTTAGCAGTTGTTCTATCACTTTCATTTGCGATTGCAACATATTTACATCGCACTCATTTCTTCCTAATGCCTGTCCTCTTTCTAGCAGTTCAATTTCAAGTTATATTTATTATTTTTAATTATATATTGTATATTATTATTAATTATATATTATTCAAGTTATAGTTATCTATTTTTAATTTTCTCCAAACCTACTTTTCTTCTTCGAGTTTTATTTTCTTTTTTTCAAAATGAATTCTCGCGTTCCTGAATTACTTTCCTCCTTCTAGCAAGCTTGAAACTCGGAGTTACAACTGCAGCGTTCTACACCTCTGTTTCATTGCCATTTTCTGTTTGTATCACTTCAGGTTCTGCAGAATTTACTGTTTCCTCAATTTGTGGTGTACTTAAAATAACTTCAATCGGTATAAGGGGCACTTTATTTGCACTACTCTCTGCTTCTCCACCTTCAAATTGAGCTCTTCGCAACAAATTTACTGCCTCTTCTCTTGCTTCCTCACCTAGTCGCCTATCCCTTTCCACATTCCTGGGAGCGGCTCTTCCAGTTTCTGGGAAACTGGTATGCATATCATTCAATTCTTGGAGCAGTATCATCAGCTCAGTCAAAGATGGCTCCACACCTGACCTGTTACACAGAAAATATTTTGTTGTAATTAAATAAAATTCACCTTTAGAAATTGTTCAACTCAATCATAGAAATATACAAAATAATTTTGCTCACCTTCCTCGATTTCCTCTCTCTGCAGTATTCCATTTTTTCAGCATTCCTATGAGATGACTTTTTACTGTGCGTGTGCTGAATGCTTTGTTTGTCACCCTTCCAACATTTTCTGCCAATGTATTCCATTGATCAGGATGTTGGAAGGGGTTAAAACACACAGCTTCGCGTAACAGAATTAACTCTCCAGCATTACTACGCCTCAATCGCTCGCTGCTGGCAACCATTTTGTCTGTTTCGTTGACAGGTTAACGACGACCTTAGCGCGTGCACTATGAGTTTAGGAATAGAGTCGTTCCTAACGCGAAGGGTAAGACGTTACAGCTGTAAGGTCCGTCACGTGACTTGCAGCGCATAACGACGCCACCTAAGACGTGGCGCTATGCACTACGCTTAAACTCTCTAAAGACAGGGCGCTCCCTCGCAACGTTAGAGACTTTTTGCTCATTGGTAACACCTTGGTTCTGGTGTTTATTTGTACAAATAAAAATATATTCGAATGGCGAGATTCAAAAAACCTTTTTTGCGTTAGTCCTAGAGAAGTCGATGAATGAATTTATGTGTTAACAAGTAAATGTTATATCATGTAGTCAGAAACAAAGTTCATAAATGCTAACTACAGTAGTGCTTACTTCCGACTACTAGTGCATACTCACACTGACGAACTGAATTAGACTGCTGACTGATTCTCTGTCTGCTACTGCCTGACTACTACGCAAGAGTGCGGCCGCCGGCAGCGGCAAATTCATACCTGTCCGGCGCCCGTCTCGACACATCCGGCCCTTGCTCCACATTTCTACGCGACTCGCGAATAGCCCGAAACCGTCCAGTGCGGGGAAGAGCAACGGTAGATGACGCAATCCGTTCAGCAAATCCCATCAGATGATGCAATATTCGATACAGTATTAAAAAATATAAACAAATATCTATTTCAATTAAATTAATAATTAATTTGAGGCACATTCTAGAACCTAAAATGTTATAAATCAAGCACTGTGTATATACATATATACTATTATATCTACATGCGTACTTACGTGCGTTTACACATATATTTATATACACCTACATACATATAAACAAATACTTACCCACATATCTGCGCATATTCATTGCATATTCATATATACGATTATGAGCAAAATATACTGAAAGCAATTACTGATTACGTATCAATGTAACGTAATTAACAACGTGAATAGTACCTACTAAACAGTTTAAAGTAGAAAATAGCATATCAAACTAGTAGTGCTACAGAATGGCACAGACTTTCCCTATTTGTTTTCTATTTTCTTGATCTCGGCAAGCTATACGATCTTGCCATATACTCTTGGCAGGTGCCATCAAACGCCACCCAAACTACATTTTAAAAAATCTTAATTTTTCTGTTTTCTAATACTAGAATAGAAATATTACTTCATGAATATTAAAGTACAATATAACCTCGTCCTAAATGGTACTTTCCTTTGAAAAAGTAAGAGTTGTTTTTAAGAAAATCGCGCTTAAGTAAATCGCTACTGCAAATTCGAAATTTAAAGCTCTTTTTCTCGGAAAATGTTTGACTTTTCGAAAAACTTCAATTGAAATAATTTTCAAGCACATTAACTCACAACTACAACAGTGTTTACAAATTGCAGGAAATGTGCACATTAAAGGCGTGAGAGATCTTTCAAACAAATTACATTTCCTTTTTTTGTTTGTTTTTGCTATTTCAGGTCGCATCAACTTCCAGGTCATTAGCAACCACTATTGCTTGTAACCGTATGGTAACTGTGAGGGTGACACGATATAAAAAGAAGAGGGAGAAAGGTCGAACACAATACAATCATACCCGAAGCGGGACTCGAACCTGCGATCCTTCGGTCCGAGATCACTACAGCACTACTGCCTTAGCGATCTCGGTCACCGGATCGGCATATTACATTCGTGTAACTTTCGAAAAAACAAAAAAATACCCTGAAATATATTCAAGGTTTTCAGCGCAGATGACCGTGGACAGCGCATCGGACTGTGCGATAGTGTAGAAGAAGTGAACAGTGTAAATAAATAATCAGAAGTAGGGAACAGTGTAAATAAAAATAATCAAGTCGACAGAGTTGTGTGTAAGGAAATTAATAAAATGAAGAACACAAAGACTGCGTAATTTATCTGTAAATGAGTCAAGTATTTTTAGTGTAGAATTGTTAACAAAATAAACGTTTTCGTTAAAATATTACTTGTGTTATTTTTAATTGACCACGGAGAAACGTTACAACAATTACAAACGTTACAATTTCCGTGGGAGCGGGACGCCGCGCCGTTTCGTCACATTCCGCCAGAAATCAAGCAATAAGTGCGAGATTAGCTGTCTGTGGAGAACGAGGGCTGTGTTACCTCAAGGACCAAATAGAGCACTTTCGTTCGCCCAATGGGCGCCGTGACTTGCAGCGCTGCAGGGAGGCACGGAGGGAAACGAGGGGAACCCCGGAGTGGACTTGAGCAAACGCCCGGTTTCCTCGCAATGAAGTGCCAAGACCGTACTGTGTAGTTCTGGGAGGTGGAATTGCGCAATTTGTGGGGCAACATTAACGTTTCAGATATTGATGTCAGTTTCTGCTAAATGGCAGAAATGTTCCTATCAAAATGTGTCACAAGAATTACTATCCCACGATATAATTTTTGTGCCATTTTAACATTTTAAATTTATTATTTTTGCATAGAATTGGTGACGTAACGGCGCCCACGATGAAGCACTTACAATGACCTATTTACAAAACAAAGTTGCCAAAAATCTCCAGATAAACAAAGTTGTCTGAAACAGCCTGCGATTGAATGGGGTAATAAGTGACAAACAGCATTATCACATTCATTAATTGGTGACTAACAATCGATTACAAATGAGGGAAACCATGGACCACTGCCAATCACATCAGCTGACTACTATAATTTAGGTTCAACATTTTGCTTAATTCAAATTGTATATATTAAAATAACGCTTACATTAGACTTGTGAAATTCTTCAAAAACCGTCTCTATTCTAAAATTTAGAACTATTACATTTTAAGAAGGAAAGTCTCATGATATTTCTAACAATTTTAAGTGAGAATACCACAAAATAATTACAAAATATCTGCAATTTAGATTGAAATATACTGTCACCGATCTCTCTCTCTCTCTCTCTCTCTCTCTCTCTCTCTCTCTCTCTCTCTCTCTCTCTCTCTCTCTCGCTATCTCTCGCTATCTCTCTGTCCATTCTCTTCTCTCTTCATTCTCTTCTCTCTCCATTCTTTTATCGTTTGAATTGTAAAACAAAATTTCCCCACATCTGTTATCTGCGGTCTTAAATTTATTTTGTGCCTGTGACCCCCCCTACCGATGTATGTAGGAATACTTAGCCGCCGATTAATTTCTTTCCAAGCTACATGTCCGCGACATACAAGCTTTATACAAAGCGCAGAGCATTGCTACTGATCGTCTATTTTCGAGTGAATGCCATTTTGCCCGAGTGAATTGCCATTTTGAATGCATTTCCTTGTCCCTGAATGTAAATTTTGCTGCCCTACGCTGAATTCTTTCTAAATTTTTACCCTGCATAATTTTGTGTGGATCCCAACAAATTGATCCATATTCCATTATCGGACGAACAAGCAATAAATAAGCAATTTCCTTCGCCTTTGACGTACTCTTTTTTAAGGTGCGCATTAAAAAGTGAAGAGATCTCTAGGCTTTCCCTACAAGTAATCTACGTAACTTTTCCAGCTTAACTTACTATCGAAATGGATTCCTAGGTACGTGCATGAGGAAACTATAGGAATAATGGCTTTATTTAATCATTAATTTGTTTCTCTGTAATTATGACCCTTGCCAAAAGTGATGGATTGGCTCTTGGAGCTATTTATGGTCATTCCATTTTTTTCGCCCAGCAATGTAACGCATCAAGTGCCCGTTGCAGCATTTCTTCTTTCGAATTCCTACTATAATGTATTATGCAATCGTCTGCAAATAGTCGAACACTTGAGATTAAGGACGCTGGCAGATCATTGACAAACGCTAGAAATAGAAGAGGTCCAATGACACTCCCCTGCGGTATTCCTGACGTAACGCTTCCGTTTCGCTTTTAATGCTAATCGCGGGGGACGAACCATTAAACGATGCTGAATTCATTAATTTCGTATGTAGAAAGCCGAACGTGGTGGGGGATGACATCAACGCTTTGGGAAATTCTATACACTATTGCGTTACTCTCGCCAGACGGGTCGAAGTTCCCTCTAGATCCTGAAGTAGCGGGGCTACCCGACTTTTACATGAATAACCACTTCTGAAGCCGTGTTGGGCATCATAGAGCCATTTTTTGATTTCCCATTCTTGCTTAACTGTAACTGGCAACTAAATGTAACTGGCAACTATATATCCAATAAGTTTGCTGACCATTGACGTAAGACTTACCGGCCTATAATTACTTAGTATAGTTTTGTCGCCACTTTTAGAAATTGGTACGACAAAAGCTAATTTCCAATGTTCAGGTACTTTAGAATTGTTCATGGATACGTGAAATATTCCAATTAGGTACGGTAATATTGCCTCTCCTTCTAGTTTAATTATGCCCGAAGAATTGTCATCTGGACCCATTCACTTACCATTTTTCATTGATTTAACTTTGTTCCGTAGAACGTTCACTTCAATATCAAACTGATTTGTAACCGAAGACTCGTGAATTAATGAATGGTTTGTATAGCTTTTGAAAATCGAACTGAAATACTTATTAAACGCTTTAGCTTTTGCCCGATCGTTAGAAATGAGCGTGTTTCCGTTCTCTCAAACAACTGGTATATCCTCTTTATTTCCTTTCCTTCTACGAACATTTTATAAAATCGAGTCCAGTTATTTTCCTTCCCATCTAGAATATTCTTTAAATATGCTTTCTGAGCAATTTTCTTTTCTCACTCCAATTTTTCCGAACGATTTCGAAAAATATTCATATGTTGGCTACTGCGTTTTCTGTTATTGAATGCCTTTCTCGTTACCCTCTACATTCCTCTAATTTTTGCACACACACACACACAAACTTGTATGTGTCTGTGAGCAGATTGAATGACTTGTGTAATCTATCAACGTTACTCGAATGCGTCACGTGTAACAGAAACGAATACATTAGGTGTAGTTGAAAATCCTAATCAGGAGTAGATACGTCTTTTACTGCATACGAATAAAAGCAAAAGTCGAATTATTTCTGTAAAAAATAGTCGTTGATATATTCCTTTAGAAAGTTACATTAAATATCATGTAAACTGTTCTGAATTGATCTGACTTTTGATTTAAACCTTTTTCGATATTTGCAATTATTACATGAAATATAATGCTGCATAATGCAATATAATTGCTATTAATAAATGCTATTAATACTCTCCTTAACATACATTACATAGATGGTCGCAACAGAAATACATTTCACACTGCATGAAAATGTGCCATTTTGACACTTTAAAAAACGACACGTTAAAAACGTGTCGTTTTGACACGTTAAAAATAACGTGCAAATAGAAACACTTTATACAAAAATGGAAAGAATTTAAAAAAATATACTCTCAAAAAAGTGAACTCTTAAAAAAAAGAGAATGCTCACGCAACTATTGGTTCAATGGAAGTTACCTTCACGTGAATTTACCATACCAATGTTTAAAATAGACAGTTACAAATAAATCTCTACTTGGTTAATGATTCACTTTATCATAACTTGGTTTCACAATCCCAGAACTTTCCGATTAAGCAAAAATAAAATAAAATGATTGACCCTTATCTTTGCGGTTGAACATTATGATAGCACATTGAAATAATTTAAACAATGTATGGTCATACAAATGAATTTCAGTCCGCTCACAATTTCATGTAAACGGGTTTTACAGTTATTAATCTTGCACTAATATCTGCAATCGTTTTACGAATGATGTCAAAGTTCCAAAAATTTACTTTTAAAATTTAAGATTTGAAGACATAATTTGAATGTATTAGGAATAAATCTATTAGTCTTCAATTGATAACTGCTTTCTAAGCAAGTTTCGTTGGCAACCAAGAATCAAGTTCAAATGAAAATTGGGACGACTCATGGCGCTTGTCCCTCGAAGGTACCGTTTCGCGGCTCAGGGCCGCGCTCTTGCTCCTCGATGTGAACTTTCATCATAACTGGCAGGGCCTCTCCGCTGGCGCCAGTCGCGTTCGTACTGATGCGTCGAAAAGATTTCCGCTCTTCTTGTCCTTCATTAGATTCCATTACTCCATTTGAGGTTGAACTTCCAAGAAATATTTCATGAACAATTTTATAAAGATTTCACTACTTATTTCGTCCAATGTATAAAATTACGAAGTTACAAACGAATAAGATACAAATTCAATAATAATCAAGTAAAATAATGAGAGTGAAAATTAGAAAAGCTGAAGTAGGAAGAAACATTCTTCATTTAGATTTTATTCTATTTCATATCCCAAATGCTCTCAGAAATATACCAGATTTCCGTAGCAAAAATCGAATAGTTTCTGGCTGTTATTAGTAGCGTTTAATCAAATATCACACAGTTTTCAAATTTCTGTATTTTCCATATGTTAATTGATTCCATATTGATCTTTAAAAGGAAGCTACCACATAAGTTTTATCGCTATTCGTCCAGTACATTCAGAGATTATCGCGCAACGCACTTCTGTCTCTATATATCAGTAGTATACATTAGAATTATTTAATTCATTGCATTTTAGTCTAGGATTTTATATTTGAACACACACCAGAAGTTTTAAGTTGAAAGGGTTTGTAAAGAAAGGAGCTCATAATATTGTCGATATTAACTCAAGGTTGAATGATACAGCATTGGGCATTGGGACGCATTTTTTTTTTAATTGAAGGACATTTCTGGCACTGCATTGAAAAACGATCTGCTCTGACTAGAAGGGGTCTACAAAAAATCTCACGCGTGCTAGAGAAGTGAAACGTAAGGATCTTTATTGATCTTTTTTTTTCTTTCTTTCTCTTTCGATGGACGGTAGAGGTTTCTCCGGAGGTAGAGGTTCCCAGGCGCAGCGCGCGTGGGCGTCGGAGAAAAGCTGAGTCGCGCAGCGTGAGTCGGCGCGTGGCCGCGCGCGGCGCCAGCTGCGCACTCCCCGCACGCGCGACCTGGCGGCGCGCGGCGCGATTTCACGCACGTCGACTGGGCGATCTTCAGTCGTATTTTGAACCGCTTTCAGTTGCGGTTCATTATTTTACACTTCATTACGTACTCGGAAATACACATCTACAGTGCTTTTCACTTCCGACAACGATATTAATTCCTTTGTTGGGAAATTGCAACATGACTTTGAACTGCTTGCAACGTAGTTGACCAAATGGAGAATTGTTTTTAAAGCTGCAAAAAGTCAAGTTTCGATCATAGCTCTTCGTCGACCAAATCTTCCAAATGCGGCTTCTTTAAACAAGAAACACTTTGTGCGGGAATGTATGTATCTGAGGATAAAGTGGTAAAGAAAGTATTTGTTGTAAACATTGCAAATAAGCACACAATGCATGAGTCACCTGAAAAAACTCACTTTGTATTGATTTTCGGGAGTGTTCTGTACGGTTTCGGCGTTAATGTTATACGTAATAAATGTGTTGCTCCACTACATTATTTATGACTAGTTAAATGAGTCACCAACGTGTTTTAAAATTATATACACGAGTTGATCATTTCTTTTACATTTCATTTCTTTCACGCCTATCCTTTTTCAAGTATGTTCTTACAGTATCTGCCGTTGGACACACCAATGAATCGAAGTCGCTGACAAAGTTATTCTCCCCTTCAAAAGTTAGTAACACCCAATGACCTTGTTACCTCCTTACGGGATATCAACTGGTGCAACTTGCAATTTGAAAACTATAATTACCGTAAAAAATACTTGCAGGTATTGATGATGCGAACAGTTTGATTGTAGTATTGCTACATTTTTTACACGTTTTTGCTAATACGCACAAAACTGCAGATAAAATTTACCCTTAAGCTGTCCTTATGCGTTATTCTCTAATCCTAATATATGATAATTCATAATTAGTTCAGAAAATTCTGATGCAAAATGTTCCACAACTATATTTGATTCTTCATCGGATTTACTAAACACTTCCATATTTTTCTCTCTTAAGTTTTGAAGATATTAAAACCCCACAACTTGGTCTAATATGTGTTCACTTCCACATTTGCAATTATTCTATTAATTGTTTTGCATGCGAAAATACATAAACATTAATAGGCAACTGGTTTATATGTTTATGTGAAAAAGGTGTTACATAGTTAAGTTTAATAACAACAAGTTGTGGGACACATTCATTTAAAAATCGGGATTTGCTCACTTAAGAACGTATAAGTCAGAACTCGAACGTAAGAACGTTTATTCATTCTCTAGCATTACTCTCAGTTTTATTTTCTTCGTATTCACTTGAAATTCTTCAAATTTAACACGTTCCAAAACAATATTATTCATAGATTTATATAAGTTTATTTTTGAAAATACGGTAAAACGGATGAAATTTAAAAAGAAATATGCCACACTATTCTAGCTTTTTCACTTAAAGATGACAACATCAGTGTTGCCAACGCCGTGAAAGACAATTATAGCGCATGGGACGGAACTTGCCTTTCAGTACTGGAGTGTAATCAACACCACCTACATAGATCTATTTAGGTGACTGGTTTAATTCCCGCATACTCATTAAGATCGCAGCGCCAGAAACCTCTTATCAGAGTTCTCTAGAGGTTTTCTATCAGAGTACCGCCACAAACGATGTAATTAACAGAGTGTGATTTCAGTTGTTTTTTTCTAAACATTATTTATGTGTGCGTTTTGTGCAGTACAATTATGCATATAAGAAGAAAGAAGCTGATTATATTGATTACATTGATTGACGAAGCGAATGACTTTGTTCTTCATTGTGTTTTCCTAACATTTCGACATTGGAGTCCCGAACTCATATGATAATACATCGAGCCCTAGATGCTCGCCTTCTCAAGATTGTTTTTCATAAGAAGTAATAAATAGTTAATAAAACCGAGAATGGTCTCAATATGCAAATATCTTATCTCTGAATGCGCCATGAACTAGGATTAACCTGCATTTAATACATTACATTTTTTAAAAATATATAACACGCACGTGTAAAGCCCGTAGGCTGAAGAGATTGAAAAAATCGCACTCCTATTCTGAGTCCTTTGAGGAGGTCAATGGAAGAGACCTCGCTACATAGAGACAGAAATACAACTATAACCTCAAACTCACGGAGTATGTCATATCGTACGAGAACGAAAGTTGCAGTTGAAGTGCTCACGAAAGCCAGAAAGAGATTTGAGAAAGATTTGCGTAATGTTCACAATAGCATGGAAGACGCTGAAATTATGTTTGCAAACAATATATGCAATATTTTTTCACGCATGATTTTGTTCTTAATGGAAGGCAAAGTTCTTTATTAATTACATGTGACTCAACATACGTTCAGTTGTTAATTTAGTTTACGTCTAGAGAGACGGAAAGAATATACCACTAAGTATATAGATCCAAGGACTCAGAATATCATTTAATTTATTGTAATGCATTTACTTCAATGAATGAAATGAATTAGAAAGTTTAATGAATTATTGTAGAAACTTTGAAAAAGATATACGATAAAATACTTTAAATGACAGAAGTTATATAATTTAAGTGTTTCTTTGATCGAGATTCCAAGGCCCAAGTATCGTTCACGCGCACGAATCTCCATATATGACAGGAATTAAGGTTCGGACAATATAATGATCAGTGATCATAAAAGAAAAACTCTAGCCAACAGTTGTATTAAAATATTGCACACTGAAACGAGAATAGAATGTAGTCGAGATTCACTAGAATCATTCACGACCGTTACTACTCTTCATGGGTTGACAACCGGATCGAATTCAGAATATGAAACTATGGCGTAGTTGTCCAGTCCAACCTGAAGGGTTTCGGAGAGATCTGGCCCAGCCAGAGGCGTTGAGGAAAAGTGGTTTGCTTTGATCATTTAGCTGAGAAGTCCTTCAGTTCAACAAACCGCACAGACATCTTGTGTGATCACGTGAGCTTGGAGAAACGTCTTGACCAAAGAACAACATATGGGGAAAGGTAATTCAGATTGATGAGGTAAGATTTGGGGAAGGTGATAACCAATCAAAGAAAGGTTGGCATTCCAACGTCAGTCTGTATAACAAGTTCGAGAATGTTCAATTATGTTTACAAGAGCAAGTTTGTTCTAGTCAATGATCTGCAAGGAAAATAAACCTGAAATTATGCTTCCAAAATATCGTGTAGGAGTTCATTTTATTTTCTTGTAGATTATATTTTTCTAATACTGGTTTGGAAGCAGACAGATAAAGAAACAACTTTAAAAATATTACTGGATTTTCTTGACACAGGTACACAAAAATATTTTATTTAACACGATATTTTTTACTTCTCTTTAGTCGAAATTATATTTTCAAAGATATTCAGTTTTTTTCTTTCAAATAATAAATTTTCGAAAATTTCTTCATTTCAATTGCATAAACTGAAATATTTTTTAATATTTTTAATACGTCAATGTAATGAAATTTGATAAATGAAATTTCCGATTAAATTTATTTTCTTTTGAGCTACAAATGAGCAGTATTTTGTAAAAAAGAAAAACGTATGTATATTTGTATTTTTTGTTCTTCGAAATAGCTTTTCAAGTTTTATCTTACTTATGAGTGCATGAAATATTCTCCATGATTAATGCAACAAAGATACTGTGTATCAGTCACACTGTCCAACACTCTCACCATTTCTCGGCACTTAGAAGCACTTTTAGGTTGTATCATGTCACTGGTTGTACTTTCAGAGACCCGCACAACTGCATTCCCCGTAGTTACATGCTAATGTGCAAGCGACGACCGGTTTCAAGATACCTACATTGACTCATTAAATTACTATATTTTTAAGCTATTTTATTTTTCGTTTTCTTCGATCGGTGGTTTCTTTCCACGATTCTGACTAGTACATCAGTATTTGAAAGTATAAAAAGAGGAGGTAACGAGGCACAGACAAACGGTCATATAGTCAAACAAGAAGTCCCAAATATTTTGTTTATTTTGTTTTAAAAATGTACAAAGTTTAATTTGAAAGAACAAAAAAATACATAGAAAATATAATATGATAACAAACATGCAATGTCACAGATACACATAAAAGACATTCACACGTATATAAAAATACAAAATGGATGACAGGTGAAAATAAAAATGGCATACGAAAGTGAAACAAGTGAGGGTGCGAGGTGTCGTCGCCGCGCGTAGCGCCCAGCGCCACACGGGGCAGTGGCGGCGCGGCGGGGAACTACGCGCGGTTGAGGCGATGAAGAGCGCAAGGCGAAGGGAGTTCCGGGGAGCCGCAAGCGACCCAACCCCAGACTAGAACGGAGCGGAAGGAGCGCCCGCCCGGAGCCCCGTCCTCTAGACCACTCCCTCGCCCACCCCGGCGCCGAGTCGTCTTTAGTCTGGGCAATGAGGACAAGAATGGCGGAACACATACAAGCTACATTTCAGCCATTCGGTTCGATACTCTTCATAGAAGGCTCAAAATGATAGAATTTCACTTGAAGCTTGATTCTGACAAACGAAGATATTCGTTATATTTTCAAAACCGAATGGCTGAATGTATGAACAAGTTCTGGAGAATTGGATGACAAGGCCGAAGTAGTAGTCAGTACATATAATTTTCCTTAATTCATTACTTCAAGCTGATATATTATTTTGTGAATGGAATGTTACGTGGTTTATAAATTATTTTTAGGGTGTATTAGGCAACCGTAACTTTGAATCCTACAACAATTTCCGTAATATAATGTAAAGGTGTTTCTTAACTTCTTTGTTGTAGTTTGGAACGTTTTCATTAATTTCGATAATGCATTCTTTTGATTAAATCGTGCAAATTCTACTACTAGTCCATAGTGCTGTTCTGTATGTATAACAGTCCTGCTAACTGCATGTGATTTGGGTTTTGGGTTTCATGGTCTTTGTGTGTTAATGTAATATTCATTTTTTAAGATGCGTGCGATGTGTTGAGAAAGCAGGAGATGATATATGCTTTCCTGTAAGGAATACAACACAAACGCAGCCACTTTGTACGAAGTCTTTCCCATTACGTCTTCAATTCGATGCTCTCAATGACTTAGTGTGTAAACGTTTCGTACATAACGTTAATTTTTGGTTTGAATAACAACGACATTTTGCTGATGAAAATTTCTGGGGAAAGATCTGCGTGCAACGCGGCGCGAGGTGTATGCGTCGGGGCGAGGCGTGCGGGGATGGCGCGTGGCGGGGCACAGCCCTCTACTGGAAGTGGCCGTGGCCGCCCCCGCCGGCGGCGGCGTGGTGCGAGGGCCCGCTCTTGTGCACGACGGCGTTGAAGCCGTTGTGCTTGTCGGAGGTGTACTGCACGGTGCGCACGCTGCCGTCGGGCTCCACCAGGCTGTAGGAGCCCTTCACTTGATCGCCGTCGCGCTCCTCCTGCTGCTGCTTAATGTCGCCGGTGTGGTAGTCGTTGACGCCGTACTTGAAAGCGTACTTGGGGTACGCCTGCAACAAGGGACCAAGTAGTGTTAGGCTTCTAACTCACTTTCAAAAAAAAAAACCTTTCAAGACAAATTTCACTGAAGACATCTCAAATCACCATGCTTTATATCTGTTATTCAAATACAATATGAGCATCAAATACCCCTAATTACAGACAATCTGATTAAATTAATCTCATTTTTTTACATTCTTACCATCCTGTCCAAGCGCAAAGTATTTTCATTTAGGTCAACAATCAAACAGAATCCAATCAAGAATACCTAAGTATAGTTTCAAACTCCCATAAAACAAACACATCAATAAATTCCCAAATTCCAAAGAATCCAACTATTCCCCTTTCTCTAATTTAAATCAACTGAAATCTAACTAAGGGGTTTCTTACAAGGACCAAACCAGTCCAAAATTCCATATTTTCATATATTTCACCAAGTTATGCCCTATAACGGTCGCTATATGCTGGGAGATTTCCTTTCGGCCTGTCCTAAAAACATTGAAAGGTATGACATGGAAAAATCATAAACGCATTACTATGCACGTCTAAGCTGTGAGGTTTCTTGTGCCTCCTAAAAAAGTTTGAATAAGGTATACGTTGGTTCTTGTAAGAAACTCTTCAATTAAACTCAACAATTAATACACAGTGTGTACTTGCCGAGTAATACACTCGAAATCACTTTAGGATGTCTCCACTTCGTTAAGGTATTTATACTTCTCAATTCTGTAAGGCCTTTTGGCCGGTCGGATGAAATAAATTTTAAAAAGGGTATCTAATAACAGTTATACTGTGTAACCATTCTGTACTTAATAAATCAGTGTTTAAAAGTGAAAAAAAGCTTCTTACTCGAAATCGATATTAAATGTTCAGGAGCTGAACAATGCGGCGTATCATGCCTGGAATTGTTGATCTATAGACATTTTAATATTTCCTGAGCCATTATTGTCGTTTAAAAAGACATGTCCGCGATGAAATTGCACATAACATCAAATAGTAAATTTAATTTTATGCAGAATTGCAGATACGCGGTTCACTCGTGCTACAGACGAATGTTTCTCCAAGGAGCCAAACCTCCAAAAATGTTGTAGATCTCCACCTATCCCAATATTGTATATTTTATTATACGAAACACTACTCGATCGCCTTAGGGAAACCGAACATCGGATTTGAATAGTCTAGAGATGTCATGGAGTTATGTAAGATTGTCTCGTGTTGTGTCTATTAATCTGCGCATGCTGATTTTCTTGAAACATATTTTCAGTTTCAGCACGTTTCATCTTAAATAGGTTTGACGCATCTCTGGATCATAATTTCCTATCTAGTATATAAAAATTAATATTTATCTGTGATGGATAAATATGGGATTAGGCCAATATAACTGAGATACAAATTTACATATATTATATTACATTATAAAAGTCTTGATCCTACCCTGTGAACGATATATAAAGTGTCTGATCAAGACTTTTATAATGAACTATAATACGTATATGTAATTTTTTTAGGTGTTTCCTATCCAGGAATAGCTCATTTATGCTGTTTTATGCTAATAGCGTTTGAAGCGTATCAAAAGTCCTCGCGTCTAAGCTTTATCATCCGCTGTCTTAGCGAATGATAAATAGAAGGGGTGTTCCTTGTTGCTCTTCATGAAGGGCTTAAGTGAGTTATTACTTTCCCGCTCAGAGGTAGCGGATGATATCCCGATAAACGCAAGTAATTGATGAGGGTCACTGAGAACACTTCACGACATTGTTTTTTTAATGTACTAAACCCGTTTCATTTACTTTAATTGTCAACGATTTCTTTTTTCCTTGCCCGTTTCCATCTTATGTTGAGTTTGAGAAAGTATAGTTTCTGGAATATTAGGTTTAAAATGTGTCTTCCATTATTTTTGTATGTATAGACGACTTGAACGTTCCTGCCTCGCGGCCATGGGTTAAGGGGGTGAGTGCGGTTAGCACTTAATCATCCCCACGCCCGATTCCGGTCTTCTTAACCTGAGAAGAGAATTTTCTCATTGACACACAGCAACATTTTGTGAGACATTGCAAAGAAAACACCCGGGGCCGCCGAGTGCACGCTGACCGAGAGCTAATCACGAACCTCCGTTGCTTTTGAAAACAGGATTAATCGCGTTCGCTAATAAATTCCCGTAATTGAAGAGGAAATAATTTGAACAACTAGTGACTGAGAACTTTAATTCTGAATAATTCATCTAAAATATGATACGTTAGAGAAAACCAGAGTTTATTTCATTATGTCGTTTGTTTAATAACATCAGTAATGATCATATATTCTTGCATTCTATAGTTAGTCATCTTTAACATAAAAACATAGAGTTTATTCAATACTGTTACTTGCGTGTCTGAGTATACTGATGACTGTCATTGTGGTAAGCTATGTTACCTATGGCTATGTATTTTTGGCGCAAAAACCTAGTTCTCTATCTCCTAAGCTCTTATGGTTCAGAATTCCTATTTCTTCCGAGCGGAGGGAACTTCCGAAAACGTTTTCTTCTGTTCCCTGAAGTGAGAAAGCAGGAACATATGAACCGTCAAGTCCCTAAGATTATTAGTTACTGTGTCGCTGTGGTTCTGCATTGAACCCTATTATTTTACAACGCTATGATACATGGTTCTAATGTTAAAATTACGGTTCTGATGTTCAGTTATCCTGTGAAAATTGGTGCATTGATAAATGTGTTCGAAGATGATAATAAACAGGTGGATGAATGTTTTGGTGAAACTATCTCTTAAATGATGACTACACCCTTTAACTTTGCTTGACCTCTCCTGCCCTCCCAACAAAAGCCAGAGAGAAATGCATCGCGCCAAAATTTCCTCCTCACTTAATTTCCATAAGGACCGACCCGCCCGTGCGTGGCCATAAATCGAATGAATGTCCAATGAAACCCGCGCCAGCTGCCGCAATTGAGGACTTCTAAACGTTGCACACCTCACGTGAAATATTGCTCATAGAAAAGCATCTTGTGATAAATAACTATTATGATTTTGAAATTTCAAACTTCCTCATTATTCAATAAAAATGTTTCTTGAATGTGTCACGTATTTGACGAAAAATATTCTACATAACATTCTCTACATGAAGGAGAAAACATGTGACATTGTAGTATTGATAACATTTTGGAAGTTTAATAAGTATATAATTCCGCAGTATTGTAAAAAGATACTTCGTTTGAATAACGAAGATTTCATTTTTTTAATATTTCGATATTCAATTACTTTTAACACACCTATTTAGATGTTCTAAAAATATTTCACGCATTGCAGTCTTCAGAAGAGATTCAAAAATAACAGAAAATGAGAAATGTTATCCTCTCTATATCCTTCTAGCCATTCCTTTCATTACTGTTTGCCAAAGAACCCGCTTCTTTTTTCCTACCAACAACGCTTTCCTAAATTTCCTTTTCCTCGTGTGACATTTTCAACGAAAGTGCTCCCACAACATCCGATCTCGTGCTACAGCTGGTCTGGATGTGGAGGTGCCCTCGGCGGTGCGAGACCAGTTGAGCGGGCCACCCCTCCCCGAAGCACCGCCGGCACTCTCTCCGCCGTGTGCGCGTGTCCCTCGCTCGTTAGCCTTCCCAAAACGCCCCTACGCCCTGACACTCGTTCGAAATGCCGTGCTCCTCTCCCTCCGAATGCTTATCAGCGGATGCACTCACTCCTTCCCGCTTGTTTAGTTGTTCGCTTTAGCCCAGCACAGCTATCAAGAGACTCCTCATCCACCTACTTAAACAATTAAACATCCACTGACTTCAACTATGGACCTAATCCACAAAAGACGTCCCATCCCCGAAAAAAAATCCACGGACCCTCATCCATGAACCCCACATTTATGACCCCCCTATCAACCAACCCTGAATCCATGAACCCTTTCATGCTTGATCTCACAACGCATCCACCAAACCACGATTTAACTCACCCATGGACACACATCGACGAACCCTTCACCAGCCCATGCCTTCAAGGGCCCACTCCTGTAGAAAACTACCCCTCCCACCCCTCCACTCATCCACGGACACATCTGTCCCCAGAGCCCCTCATTCCT
>BOPP01000340.1:458285-468422 GCA_017312745.1 Gryllus bimaculatus | reverse complement strand
CCCCCCCCCCCCCGCTTCACCGCGCCGGGCCGCTTCGCGCCGCGCCGCGTCGCTCGCGCCGGAGAAAGTATTTACCGAATACATTTTTTCGCGGGGAAATTGTCAATATTTTGCGTTAGCTTTAGGCTGCTTGCTAGACCGGAGAAACGCCGCGGTGGGTCGCATCGTTTCTCGAGTTGATAATGCGCGCGGCGCGAGACGAGAGCTGCCTTGCGCAAGAGAGCACCGTCATCGAAGACCTGCACTCTCGCTCTCCAGAGCCCCCCTTGCTGCTGCTGTTGCAGCGAAAGCGTGTGCTGTCCTCCAGAAGAGTTTGAGATCCTTTTAAACAGGAGTTGTTGTAAGGTACTAGTAGCGGAAGTGGATGTGTAATCTCAAATGACTGTTTTATTGTTACAACTCTTTCGTTTTCATACAAAAATGATGACGAAATTTCAATATAAGTGCTCACAGTATACTTTCTTTAGAAGCTTTTCGAAATAAATTAGATGATATTCAACAAAAAAATATTTAATTTTGATGGTTTTGACCTTTTTTATTGGAATGAAACTCTTTCATTGTCGTTTCTCTCTCAAGAATCATTGCGAGTATCTTTAATTAATCAGCATTTCATTATGTTTTTTTTAAATTTATTTTATTATGAGAACCTTTACATAATATAAAACTTGTAGTTGCACAAGAGTTTTCAGTTGACATCTTGAGTAACATTATCTGTTGTATTCGTCTCTTGGTACTTTCAATTCCCGAAAGCAAACATTCGGAATGTTGCATTGCAAAACTAGAGCTTTGCTTTCGCAGACTCTTGAACTTGAACCATTCTGACTTTCTTTAATTTCTCATTATTATGATCCCAGAAACGCAAAGAAAGGATATTTTATCTTTGTAATTCAGACCTTTCACAGAGTCTCAGTTTTAGCGCTTCAGATTACTGGATCGTGAAAGAAGAGAAAGGGAAACAGTGAAATTCCTTCATGAAACTGTAATTTATGTAAATCTGTGTAATAAATGTCTAACTTCATCACGACGTGATTAAAGTATTAGTGAAATGAGTTTCCATCGAATGAAGAGGCAGCATTGCTTTTCCCTCTCCCTTTCATTAAGCCACCTTGGGCATCTCACCCTCGGACAAGCACTGCTCCTCTACTTCGTAAGGTGTCGTCTCTAAGCGTACGTACTCGCAGCAGTCTTCACACGGAACTTTGGTCCACATTGCCCTGCGAAACTACGATGACAATGAGTTGCGCTTTCGTAAAAGCTAACAACTTCGTACTCTCTATTTTTGCTTTTCATTCCTAGGCGTCAGATGTTTACATGGTGTAAAAATAAATTTAAATTACTTCCGAGGTTGCCTAATACTAGCATTTACAGTTTATAATCTTATATTTATAATCTTATTGTTTATTTTTTGTGAGCCAAAAATTTCTATCGGTATACTAAACTTTTTGTAAATCATTAAACGATAATTCAATTTTAAATAATTACTGCTATTGGTAATTCATGATAATTTATCACTAACTTTATCAATAAACGCTTTAGATGGTTCTTAACATGCTTTTCTCAATTTCGTAGCGGCCTCCAGCGCCGCAGAGCTCCCATCTCGGCCGCTCCCCCTGTGGCCGCATCCGCCGCCAGCGCGGGCCGCGAGTGCGGGGCAGAGTACTCACGTGGAAGTCGATGACGTGCTCGCCGTGACCGCCGCCGTGGCCGCCGTCCAGCCCACCGCCCAGGCCTCCGCCCAGCGAGAGGCCGTGGCCGCCCAGCGCCTCCAGACCCGCGTACGGGAAGGGGTAGGCGCGCGCCGCTGCGACCAGCGCCACCAGCGCGAAAGCGAGGATCTGCAAGGCCACAGAATTCATTGAATTATTAATTAAAGAATAAAAAAGAAAACCTGTTAATAGCTCGCCAGTTAATATCCTTATTTAATGAATTTATTGACAAATATAGAATTAAGGAAAACCCGTAAATAGCATATCGTCTTTCGGAAGGAAAGTAGAGCAAAGTGTGCATTGTTGGAGACTTACGGCTTATAACCACGAGTCTCTAAGCAAGATAACTCTGAGCAAAAGTTTGTTCATGACTTGCCTTCTCAATGTAATTTCTTAGTTCGTGAACAAATAGATTTTGTTGCAAGAAGCCTGCTTCATTACACGTAGTATAAAGAACTTCGAAACATGAGTCACAGAATTAACCAATTTCTAACGAGATCGTGAACGGGCTAGAACTAGAAGGGACTTGTTGATTAATTTGTGAAGTTTTTTTAGTCACGAAGAATAAGTGTGTTTTTCAAAGTAGGTTCTTGAGATTGCATCCCGGTTATTTTCAAAATAATATCCGACAAGTGTAACACCAGCAATATGAGGACGCTGGATATTGAAACACGTCACTGAACAATCTCAAATAAAATAAGGATCACTACATTGAAAAATCAATCAAATAACAGCACGTCTGTCAAGATTACCAAAAAACGCCCGAAAACAGCTTATTGGACTATAATGACAATATTCACAATTAGGAACAAAATATCAAATTAAAGAAGCAACTATATTTTCATGTTGTTAGTAATCAGATTCTTGCTGACGTTACCAAAATTATGATGAGCTAGCATTATTAAAGTGTAAATAATACAACAAAGAAAAGAAATGGAGCATGAGTTAAAAGAAGTTGAACGAGTCTAAAATACTACTTACAAATCAGCTCTTAAAAAGAGAGAAGAAAATTATTAGCTTGTGGAAAAACAAGTGCCCTGCCCATCATGCTGACCATATTATTTGATGGAGATTTAATTTCGAAGACAAATTGGTGAAGAAAAAGACATTTAGAGAACAGTAGACTTATAAAAAGGTCATTTCACCGCAGTTCTGTAAAATATTTGAAGCACAGATCAACGTACTGTAACAAGCCAGCCTCTACATCCCTTAAAACATAGAACAAAAGTATGATAATAAAGAAAAATGATTGTTATACTCCAGTTAATTTAAAAACGTATCACAAAATTACCCATTATCCAGAGAAATATTTTGAAAACATTTAGTTTAAACTAATTTGTTTTAACTGCAACACTACACGGCAACACATACAACTGCACACGGAAGATATTATTGGGATACAGACGTTATCGAGTATTCTGTACCAATATTTACATCTTAAAAAGATACTTTCTTTATACAATTCATGTCAACTTCCTGAATCCTCGACTTCAGGAAGTGTACAAAGAACGGAAACTGCAACTTGGTATGTACATACTCTTTACGATTTCTTGCAATAGAGAACTTCTCAAACAACTTTCTAAATGTTTTGTGGAGTAAGGAAATGATACGCCTTTGTATATATTCTCACAATAACTATTATATATTCACGACAACCACTGCGATGCTTTTGTTATGAGTTTGCTAAAGAACTTCTGAACTAACTTTTCAACTCTAAGAGTGTTAAGATTGAAATATTTCAATGCAATATGTTCCAGTTTTAATTGTGGTAGTATGTATACAACTATATTTCAATATTACGAGTAAAATCGTATTACATTTGTCATGTTAATTTGATGAATTCAATTGTTTGAAAGATATGTTGTGGTTATCGACAATATTATTAAATTAAATTATGGTTTTCAAAACCATTTTAGAATTAGAAATAATGAGTACGTTTGGGACTTCATCCTACTTTAATTAAATAAGAATGCTAAAACATACTTGGCTTGTTCCACTTGATCCTTCATTTATCTTTAATAGTGATGGCACAAAATGACTTACTTGAGAAATCTAATTATTTTTAATAGTATCTTCCTAACTGATGAGATTTAAATGTATCTATCCATATTCATAAAACTTACAAATCACTATAAAAGAATATTTAACGCAAGAAAGCAGGTGCTTCATTCCTGCGTGATGTAATTTGGGAATGAATAATAAAGAATGTAGTATCGTGAAAAATAACGGTATTCTAATGGCAGTGCATCCCCTACAAACCGACTCCGTCACCCCGGCACACGGCGGAACTATAACGGCCTCCCCTACAAACCCCGGCGCGGCGGAACTAACGCTGCGTCAAAGAAAATGACTCGTTGCAGCTAGAGCAATTGCACTGCTTTCGCCCACGCGCGCCCAACGTCCGCTCGATCACCACTCTGCTGGTGGAAAGTAGAGCACCTGCGCTGAGGGCTGCAGCGCGTCGCAGAGCGCGGGGACGCTGCCGAAGGGGCGGGGCGGGGCGGGGCGTCGCTGCGCGCGGTTTACGAGGCCGTTGCTCGCAGACAGCGGCGCTGCTTTCCCGCTCCGCCCCCGCCACAGTCATTTCTCCCGCATGCGACCGGCGCCGCGGCGGATACATCGACTCAAACGAAATTGTGCGGCGTTCGGCAGAATTGGCAACGTCCCGGAATTGCCCTCTATTGTCATTAACACCTGTACTTACTTGTATTGGTAATAGTCAATTGAATGCCAGTAATTTACTTGTTTAGTATCAAATTTATTAATATCTATTATAGCATTGTACTTTTTGACCGACAAGTGTTGAGCTAAAATAATTTACCACTTTTTTATTATAAAAACCATAAAATATTCAACTAATAGATACCATTTCAATAATAAAACGTAATTGTGTTTCAGAACAAAAAGTTATTGTGAAAATGAGATATATCTTAATACGTTGGATAACAATAAAAAGTATTTAAGGTATACCAGACTTGCTACAGTGATATAAGACTTCCTCCTTCAAATTGAAGAAGTTTACTTTCTTGGCGTCTGTTTATTTTTTGAATTGTTCCTTGAGAAGAATAAGAATATAATTGCCTAATATAGTACTCTAGCACCGGGAATCAAATGCACCCTTTTTTTTCAGATTATTTGAATCTTTTTTGATTATTTATTTTAATTTTTACCTCCACCCAATAACAAACATTTACAAATAAATACAAAACTGATTTTCCCATCTACTCATTGAAACGGTCAATATTTTTAATTATTTTTTTTCTCAATTAGCCTACTTTCATTTTGTTTCCTTATTCTTGTAGCGCCATTGAATTCTGATTAACTGACATTGAACATCGCTGACTGAATACCTGAGTAACTCTGAGGAAGTTTCACGACCAGCTTCGCTCCACCAGAAAAGGACCTTTGCGAGAGTAAACGTGACCATAACGCGGATCGCCTGCGCCTCGTGAAGCAGCGCGTGCATGCAGCGCCAGGCTCAACCTGCGAGGTCGCGACCGTGAACGGGCCGCTGCGCCCCCTCCGCACCACTCCGCTCCGCCGCTCGAACCGGTCCCACCGCCCGGTCCGCGGGCCCGCTCCGAATTTCGCTCCATCGCGGAATCCCGGAAGGAGTGACTTCGCGCTCCAAGTTACGGCGGAAGCTGCTGTAGAGCGAATGGAACTTGCCAGAAACTCGTTTCATGACCGTGTGGCGGTCGCGGGTAGTTGATTGAATGAGCCGCGTACCGGTTTCCGCGCTCTCGCTTGCAGCGCCGCTTGCGGGGCTGCCTCAAATGCCTCACGCGACGGGGCCGAGTGTGTGTAGGCATTGATGTCTGCATTAAATTTGGATGGCGCGAAATACCTCGCGAATGTGCACGTGTTTTGTAACATCGCATTAGTGTAAGTATAACCCTTTAATTATCAAACCAGACGAGTAAACGAAAGGGAAAACGCGAAGAGTGAAACCCACGCAGGTTGCAAGACTAGTTGAGAACTGTGAACTTGATGTTTGTTTGCTTAATTAAAGTGTTGGATAAGATTACCTCAAAGATTTTGTTTTCAAAATAATTCAATGTAATATGTTAAACGGAGTAGATATCTCACAAAGATTTTAAGCGAACCATTGTTGCGTTGCTATTGTGCATTATGCCTTCACTTGGAACGATGTTTCTGCAATACTGCCAAGTAATATATTATCTCTAGAGAACTTGAGAAATATTGAACGCGGTTCGAATTTTCGTGTGTATTTCCCAGATGGCAACAGTTCAAAATAATATGATTTATATTGTGCAAAAAAATTTCTTTTTTCTATATCATAGGTGTTTTGTAAAACAATTTTGGTATTAGTGAATAAGAGATTTGAAACAAAAATACATGTTTTCTACGATAGGAAAACAATCTAAAATCAGCAATAACTGCTCATTAATTTACACCAAAATGTAACATAAATTTTAGTGAAATAATATCCGCTACAATAAAAAAACAGCAAACAAAATTTACCAAATTCTGAGCCAATATAATACAAAATTTAAGAAATGTAAGAAAGCATTTGTTGCAACTAAGACATTCGTCTTATAATACCTTGAAACGTATTCATTTTCAGCTGCTGTTTGAAACACTTTTATCATTCATTAATTTATTCATGCAAATTCTACCAAAATATTAATTGTGTTTTCAAATATATAATTTGAATAGACGAGACGTCTTCGCACGTGCGTTGGTCCGTGGTCCCCGCGACCGAGTCGTCGAGTGCGCTCCTACCTTGCGCCGTGCCATGACCGGAGAAGGGGGCTGCGAGAGATGCACCGGCTGCTGGAGAGGACAACGGACGGTCTGGTTTCACGGCTGACGGAGAGGCGTTTATATAGGGGCCGCGACTCTGGGGCGGCGGCGGCGGTGATGGCGGGGGTGGTGGCGGGGGCGGGGTAGCGCGGGGACGACGGGAGTAAGGGGGCGGGGAGGTAGACGAGAGAAAGAGAGAGCTGTGTCGCCAGAGGATGTATGATCCGCCCGGCTTTACACTGAGTTCGACGGACAGAGATAATGATGGGGTATAACCGGTGTAAGCCGTGAAAGGGAGGTTTTAGGAAGAATCCTATGAGTGGAGGACAAGTTGGAAAGAAAGGATCATAAAGTGAAAAGAAGAAAATTCAAAAGATATTTAACTGTTTGTGCAGAAAAGAAGTGAAAGAAAAGACACCAAAAGAGATAGGGGGGAATGTGAACTGAATGAGTACAGAAAAGGGCCCTATGTAATAATACCTCTTTTTATAAATAAGTGTCTTTATAAAGAATGGCCAATAGAGTGTTATTAAAAAAGAGTGTAGAAAGTTACTTGAAAGATATATAAAACGCAAAAGAAAGAAGGGGGAACATTTTATCAAAAGTAAATTCTTCTCGCTTTTTCCAGCAAGTGTTGACTTTTACCATTTTGATCATTATTTCCTGAAAATTTCTTTCGTCAATACAGTTTGCCTATTTTTTTAAACATTCGTTTCTCTGAAATTTCAAATTCGGCATGTTTCCAAAATTCGCTTAAAATTTCTAGCTGTTGTAGGCAATTGTTTCTGTCAAACGTATATTTCAACGTATATTACTGTGTTTTTTTTCACTTGAAGTTTGGTTTACTATTTATTTTTGTGTTAATTGAATATCGACAACGCCCACCATCCTTATTATCCTAATTATTCAAATTCTCTAAAATCGTGCGCAAGTACATTGGTTTGAGTACATTTGGTTTGAATAGCCAAATGTGAAGTAGTTCTTAACGAGGTAGACAAATAACAAGCCACAAAAAGTGATTTTAAGGTTCTAGTTTGATCGCCAAGCGTCGTTCCGATAGAGCGCGACCAATTGAAGTGGAGAAAGCAGGACATCTGCACTAGCGAGTTCGTGGAAGTGCCTCTGACAACGAATGCACGAGTTACAACGTGACAAGTGTTTACGTTGAGTTGTTTATTCTTTCCTCGAGACTGAATATCAAAACACGAGCTCTCCTCTGGGTAGAGAACATTGTGCGTCACATGACTAACCGGTTTTATCAAGTCCAATCCCACTGTATATCTTTCACTGATTTCTTTATGTCAAATCGAACTGAGAATGAAGGTAGTGGACTTGCGATGTATTCTGGTCTCTAAATTTCCCTTTCAAAAAAAGCTCTAGAAACGTTCTGTATTTTTTCTTTTCGCATATTTCCATAATTTGTCCGTAAAGATGTGAGTGATAAGTTGCGATAATTGAAAGCACGAACTGAGTGTCCTACGGAAAACTTTTTGTTTAACTATAGTTATTGTCATGAAAATACGATAAGATCTTAAGAAAATTTAAATAAATTTTGCACAGTTCATAAATATACTATATGTTTACTATTGGTGAATAAAACGAAATGATCCAGAAGAAAAAAAGAAAGTTTTTTAGTGCTTTTCTTCAATTACAGTTATTACGTCTAAGCAAGAACGCAGGCGCACACGTGAGCATCTGGTTCGGTAAGAGAAGCCAGTGCTGAACACGTTAATTGCGTGTATTGCCCGGCGAGGAGAAACGCTCGTCGGGCGGGCGGGCGGTCGCCCCTGACCGATTCCCCGCCGCTCCCCGGGGCAGCAGGGGGCGCGGCAGACGCGCCCTCCCGAACTGCGTTTCTCCTTCTCAGCGCCGCGGCTACTCTGTCGGAACGAATCTTCGTTCTCGAGTGAATCATTGATTGATATTTTGGTCAATTAAGGGCGATATATTACTAAATTTTGTTTTTATGATTGATGTGGTGCGAGTGATATAACATTAAAATTGTCATTCCGAAATATGTATTTTTACATCAAATGTCGAGAATTTTATTTTATTAATAATCCGTTTTTAGGATGTAAAATCTTATTGAAATCAAGGGTTAATGTTCGGTTACGAGTCGATGTTTCGAGTACCCTTGATTCGCAATTTATATGCCGGATAATGTGAAACGTCAGCTGTATTTTAGATGTAGGCATTTGAAGAAAGAAATGTTTTTAGTCGCAATTTTGAAACTAACAATAATATTCTATTGAAAATGAAACATTTTTTACAGATATCTTACAAAACATTTAAGAATGTTTGCTAATTTTACCCGATCCGAATTGTTTACTGACTAATTTTGAATCTTTTCTTCTAGATATGCATCATATAATACTTGAGCGTGGTTTTACATTCACAAACTTTATAGCAGAATATGAAAGAAGAAAGCGAACGGTCAATGTTGACCTTTTGGATGACTAGAACGTTAAAGACACACTAATATATCGAAGTGACCATCAGTTTTTCACCGAGCGCACATTGTTTGAAAACATAAAACTTCGGATAAGTTGTGTATTCAAGGAAAGTAAATATGTACGACGAAAATGTACACACCTGCTTAGATTATATTAAAGGAAAGCGTGAATGAAGCTTTTTCACAAATAACAAAGCATAGTGTGAATCAAAAGGAGGGCATAACTAGTTTCTGTAATTGGAGACAAGAACTTTTCCCGGGATATCTTGCGACTAAAAGACGCGACGCGACGTCCCGCGTGGTGACGCGACGCGAAATCATAAGTGTTGCGGGTTGCCGACAGTCCGCGCTCTAGGCGTTCGCCCGAGGCCGGGCACGAACTTGACGTAAATTGGCGTCCGCTCAGGTACTCGCGAAATCTTGCATCAGGAGCGGAAGTGCACACAGGTGGGACACAGCACGATCCGTGAGGTGAAAGAAGAGAAAGACCCAGCTGAGACACTTTGCAGGCGGAAGAAACCTACAATGAAAAGGCTGTAGCGACGCTCTTAGTCTCATGTTATATTTCCTGATACTAACAGAGCTAAGGCATAGATGATTATCTTAATGCAGGAAAATACTCGTGAAAGGTAATGAAGGACCTAATGAAAATATAATGTGAATGTAACCTTTTGATGTGGTGTTGAAAGTAGTCTCGCAATGAGAAGGAAGTCAATAAAGGCAATAGTACTAGAAGAAGAGAAGTATACGGTATGTTATACATTATCGAACAAAATACTGCATGGATATTGAATATTGAATATTTCTGTTTTATATGACGTTCGTTATTAGTTTTGAAATAGGATAGGATATTGCTACTATTAAATAAAAGTTGGCTCTTTAATGCTGAATGAATAACTTTGATTCGTCTGGTACCATTTTACTCTATTGCAGACCTATCTATTTAAGTCAAAAAGATCTAAAAAAATAGAAATTAATGATGAAATATCTTGCAACGTATCTGTCGGAAAAATAAGTGAATTAGTTTTGCAAGAATAATTCAAGTCATTATGCCAACAGTATACAGTATTTCAAATGTTGGAAAATCCTTCTAAAAAACTCCCTTTTGGATACATTATCATAATGAATATTTTAATGTCAGCGATTATTAGCTTTTGCAAAAATAAATAAATTATATCAAGTTTTAAAAGAATGCATTATTAGGTGATGAAT
>BOPP01000340.1:447586-457997 GCA_017312745.1 Gryllus bimaculatus | reverse complement strand
GCGCTCGTCACACGCCGCTGCGTGCCTCTGGCCGTTCCCAACGCACCCCTTCTCAAACTCCTACTGCTCGTCCTTTATACTTTCTCCGTCGTTGATGAAGTTATTATGCAAAGGAGATAAGGAGGCGGTGTTTACATCACGATTAATGAGATAGTAAATCGTTCCCTAGTAGAGCGCATTATTTAGAATCTAAGCATAGCTTCTACCACCACTTCTCACCTGGAGCTGAAACCCGTTATTGTCTATCTCCACATCAATTAAGCTTAATTTACAGACCTACAAATGTAAATTGAGTGTAATATCAAAGGCAAGCAAACAAAACTACTGTGTATGATGGAATTCAAAACGGCAAAACTAAAAAAGACGAATAGCAGGTCTCATAAAATTTGATTTACATTTGCTAGACCTAATTGTGTATAGTGTATTTTACAATATTGCAAAATTTATTACAGTACATTTTCTATAATTTTGTACATTTTTGAATGAAAAATTCCTACAAATACCTGACAAGTGATTTATTGGAGACATTAAATAAAACATTCTTTGTCAAAATCACATTTCACGATTTTTAAAAAGCGTAAATTACGGGTATTAATGTTTATTTTAATGTATGATCAGAAAATTGTCATCATGAGAAGATATTTTATTTTCAATATTTTCATTCTCAAATGTATAAAGCGTCTTGCGTAAAATATTAAGTCTCATAAACATTTCATATGTACAGAAATACAAATAATCAAATGATATTTAGACATTTTTTGCTCACTTAATATATTTCATGTAGTTTTAATCCCATAAATTACACTCGAGTTGGCTAACAATTATTCTTACGGAAGAGAAGGTTCGTGGTTCTTCAACCAAATCGGCGTACAAAAGGGCCAATTGGCAGACTTACTTCAATGCTGAGTACACATAACACAATAATTCCGCATTGCACAAATCCTCGAAAAGCATAAAGACAAATTATAACTTATAGACCTATAATATATAAATAAATGTATACATGTGTTTTAGACTATTAAATAAGCTTAAATGAAGTGAAAAGTGACAAAGGAGCGTTGTAAAATGGCCTAAAAGCAACCTAATAAATTCATACAATTCTATTGATAATTTCTGAGCATTTGAAAACGATAAAAAACATCAAAATGCTGAATAAATGTGAAGAATATATTGCATCTAAAAAAATCCAATCGGCGTCATAATAACGTTATCATTTCACTGGAAATGATCTCTTCGTGACACGCAACCTGTTAACAAATCACCGGAATAAGTCTGATTTTTTTATTTGTCTTTTCTTCTTCTCCCTTTCTATTCCAAGATAATAAATTATTTCATTGTTGATCTAGTTTTTAGAACTATTTCAGAGTTCATGTCACAATTTCAACGAAATATGTTTATACTCATTTGAGATGTTTAAATATTTTAAGAAATGTATCGAATTTTCTACAAATTAAAAAATAGAATTATTCCTAAGAGTAACAAAATTATTCTCGTCTTTTTTACTACAATAATAATTATTCTTGTAGAAATAACACAAATATCGTCAAAAACATTCGTTTAAAGTGGAAAAATGCAAATGCTTGCCACCAATATTCAACAGATTTAAGCCAGATGTCTGAACTTACTCTAGAGACTGTTTCTATTTGCAGGAACTTATTGTTCTGTGTGTAAGGAAGAGTGAAATTTTAAAATGTCAGCAGAAATGATAATTAATCAGTTTGCCCTAAAGCTAATGTCTGTAAGAAATTTCGAAATCGAACAGTTAGGAAAATCGGGTAGGTGCTAGTTAATTTGTTAACAAATCATTCGTCATAGTATTGTACTCAAGACTGGGAACTGAAATATATGACGAGTTAAGTTATTACTCTTCAATAGGTAAATTAATGCATTATAAAATTACTAACTTCGTGTAGAATACTTATAATTAATTTTTGAACTATAAATGTTAAAGTAAAAAGATCATCCTAAAACTTTTGGCCTTTTCTGATTCCATCCTTCCTTATACGAGTAAATACTCACAAGCTTTCTTTGGACCCTTGAAATATACTAGTGACTGGAAATACTTCAAAAATATTTCAAATTCAGTCGTCGTTAGTCCATAAAGATGATATGCACTTGGTTAATGCGAATTCCAGCTGGCAACAGCTGGTTGTAAAAGTAGCCAACAGTGAGAGCGTAATAATTGAGAAAGTTGGTGATATTGGACGTTCGAAATACTCAGGCTCATTTCAGTGAATTTCAAGAACAGAGGTGCAAGAAGTTTCTACCAAGATACAAATATTACTTTTTTTGATCCATATGGAATCACTAAAGTACTCAAAGCATTAAGGGTATCAACATATCTGATTTCGCAATGCCCTTCTTTATCAGATGCTGTTAATTTGCTTATAAATTAAAATTAATCACGTTTTTACATCAGTAGTTGTGATCGATTCAAGCGAAGATACCGATAATCAGTCATTGAGTATAGGTGGTAATCGAGAGTAATTGAAAGTGCTGGTTCGATTCCGAGCAGGGCACAGAAATATACTACATGTGTTTAATTTCAGAGGGTTTATAGCCTTTGCAGTTATAGCTTTCTTAGCTCGACTACTCTAATAAATGGCCTTCCAGTTTTCCTTCATCTCTTCCAGGCAAAGGTCGCAGCAGCATCCTACGGCGCCCCCTCCCCCTCCCAGAACGGGTTGCGAGCCGCCTGATCCCCTCCCGACCTCTTCCACAGTCCGAGCTGAAATTCAATGAGGGCGCAAGTCCCACATCTTCCTTCACAAACCGGCCTACCTGCGCTGAAGACACTACATTCAAAAGGATTGTACGTGGTTGACATGAATTGTAACAGTTTATTCATTAACACACTGTTTCCAGAAATAGAATCTTCCTATTGTAAAAATATCTAAATGTAATTATTTAAAAACATTAATACTCTAATTTCATTTTTCCATCCCTTTTTAAACAAAGATGCGATTTCTATTATAAAGAAAATCGATGCAGATCGTCTATGAAATACGAGTTAATCGACAATGTTAAGAAAAACTTTACATTGCTGCGTGGAAATATGTATCAGTACTTAATATGTTTACTGGAAAGAGTTACACAAGGACCTCTTACTAAATTAGAGATTGGTACGTGACTAAACGCTAATTTATTCCTAGATCAGGCCAATTCAGTATAAACAAAATTGAAATATACCAATCAAGTGATGATCTAAAGCAAATCTCTTTTGACACTACTTACCTCTAGTTCACGAACACGTCTATAATTTTTTTTCAATTGTCACTGTTCACAATAAATGTATTAATTATTGAATATTTTTTTAAATGTATTAGATTTTCAAGGCAAATTGATTTGTCAGATTAAAAGACATGTGACAGTTGCTGACATTTCATTTACCTTTCGAAGTTACAATGCTGCTACAGACGTGACCACACAATCATCCAAAGTATACATTTCCATCAGTAACACGAATTGTGGTGCAGTCCCTCGTCAGAGGCAATGCCGTCGGAGAGGCGAGACAGTGGCGGGGCCGACAAAAGGACAGCCGAGCGCACGCGGCCGGAAGGAAGCGCGGCCGGAGAGAGTGCACGGCGAGGCGCGCGCCGCCAGGTGGTGTTCGGCCACTCGCTGGCGCAAAAACGCCGGAAGCACGCTCGCGACATGGCGACCGCTGTGCGGTATGGGGCACAATAATTGAGACGCTCGGTTGGGAATATTGTTTTCTGACATTTGACATTTGGTGCCTGCACTTCTCTTCGCTATTTTGAAGTGGTGCGAGTCTACCTAATTTGTGACTTGAACTGAGAGTATTTACTAGGCTGTCCGGGTGACGCCGCGTCCATGGCGAAGATGCCGACGTTTCGGTCGCCATTCTGCGACCTTCCTCAGCGTCAAGCTCAGCCTTTCTCAAGTCTTTCTCTGTGCTGAAATATGCCGAGAGTGTTTTCCCGTTGCAAATTATTTAGCTAAATGTCATCTAGCTAATTTCAAAGTGTGTAAGACCCTTCTACTGACCACGGCCACTGACCAGTATAACCCTCACCGCAATAGAACCATCCCAGATATCTTAGATATATTATATCTAATCTTTCAAGGAATAAACATCCCAATTTATCAAAAGATTGTTCCGGATCAAGAATCTTATCATAATTCAGTTATTTTCTCCTTCTAAGGAAACGTTTCAATAAAAGACAACATAAATAAACCAATAGACAAAAACACCAACTGCAATAATTTCGCGATGTAATGTCTCAAATCCTAGAATTTCCAAATTGAATTAAAAATGATACTTAGCTTGAATAAAAGATAACCAAAACACACAATGCGATTCATAAAAATATAGATGAAAATATTACACCATCCCCTCCAGTACACAGATCGTGTAAGAATGTGCCTAAGTAACTACTGAATCTGATACATGAAAAAAAAAACGAGAAGAGAATGACAAATAAATAGAAACACTAATTGCAAAATAAAAATAAACAAAGAATAATTAAAATCAAATAAGATAATGTAAGATATTCCAACTCACAAACTAATTATTCTAAATACATCATAATTCAAATTGTTTGTGGATAACATTGAAAAGAATAAAAGGAGAGAAATAAATATTCCTCCTCTAAACACCCAAACAGGAAATTATGTACATGCGGACCAAGAAAAGACTTACTTACCTAATTGTAAGAAATATAATAAAATAATAAAAATTCTGAAACATTGTATTTGTACAAACAATTTCAAGTGTTTCATGTCATTAAATGGTCATGCAACATGTATATGATTGTATAAAGAATACGCAATTAATGTTACTCTTCCACAGCTTTCGAATTTATTTTCTTTTATAGGAATTGTCGCACATACTTTTACTAAAGTTCAATATAGTTTTGTTTCCTGAAATAAATCAGGATGTATGATAATCCCTGTAATGTGTACGTATGTACAGAAGATGAACGAAGTTTTACTTAGTTGATTCTTCAAATACCTATAAGATTCTCTCACGCAAAGTACTATTTCTTAGTCTGTAACATCATGCTACTCAATTGACCAGCACCATATTACAGGATTGATTTTTTTATGGACTGTAGCAAACAAAATTACCATACAAATCCTTTTTCACCTTCCTCCATTGTTTACAACACCTTCACAACCCCGTGCTCATAATACACAGGTTTTTGCAAAAAAAATAGATATACTCATTTTTATATTTTATTTACTTCTAACATTTAAGTAGTTATTCGATTTTTTCTCAATTTCACATCTGTAAATTGAAAGAAATTAATGGAAATGTGCGGCATATCCCGCGGCAATCTTTCCCTACTCTGCGTGTTATTTCTCAAAAATTACTCAGATTGTTTTAAAAAGTGCATGCCCCCATTTAAAGATCTTGAATGAATTTATGCAGAAATCACTCTAGCCACAAGAATCAATAAACTTAAATGGCTTGAAAAGATGGGACATATTTTAAATTTTCGAGCCCAAAGATGTACATGAAACTTAGATATGTGTAGGATGTAGCTGTAGAAAAGATAATCTTTTTCGTATACACTATACGAAAGAAAAAACAGCACTGTTTCATGTCCTAAAAAGTGTTTCAAGTCTCAAAGTCTAATGAAAATAGGAATATTTACACTTTCTGGAGCAATACAATCATTATTCACTGTAAACTAGAACTTCAATATCTTTCTGAAAATCTCATGTGTTTTTTATTTACACGATATGTAGTACATATATGCTGTAGGGAAATATGACAAAAAATACTACTGCCTACCTAACCTTAAAAACGTAATGCAGAACATTATTATAAACATTTTTTTTTGTGAAAGAACAAATTAATCAAACAAATGCTAGACAGTGCGGTTACATACACTCAGAAATGTTTGTATTTAAGAAAACTCATCTAACTTAAGAAAACTCGCTACATTAGCTTTTGCTTACATCAACTTTACACTCACAAGTTTTCTTGAGAAGGCATGGCCGCATGTTTGTAATATATGAATTACAACTCACTCTATGAAATAGTGAACAAATGACGGCACGTGACATTTCGCTCTTTAACTTTTCTAATATTATTAAAATTTACTGTTTAAAAAATGAGTTATTAATAGCAAGCAATGAAACGTTTGAACTCATTGCGTTTCATTTAAAGCATAAATAATAAAATTTCTAACTTCTTTCTAAATGAAAACTGTTCGTGTTTTAAATGCAAATATTTTTTCTATTTTTGTAAATGTCACAGGTTAAATGAAAGTAAACTTCAGCATATTTACAAATTTTCTTTCTTCTATATAATCAAAACATTTAAAGAAAAGCATTTCAGCCATTTTCCAGTAAAGTTGAAAAAGTCCTAGGAGCTTAACATCCCAAAAAGTTAAAATATCTTCATTATGTCCGGGACGGCTCCACTAGATTTTACGTCTAACGTATTTACCAAGTTTCTGCTGAAGAGCGCTAATCCAACAGAGATATTCATGACATGTACATCCATTCATATAATTCGATTTTTGGGCACAAAACTGCATGCTTGTCCTTTCTAGCTGCACCATCCTTATCCATATTTTAAACAGAAACAATAGACCTGACACAGACCTTCACAATCCTGACCCGTTTGTGAAGTTATAGCTGAAAAATCTTAAACATGGATTTTACAACAAGATATTCGAGATGGTTGAGGTAATTCCAAAATTTTAACTCAATATACACTAATTTTTTTCATTAGACAATTTGAATGAAATTAATTTTAAACGTGACAGAAATTATAACACTGCGAAGTGCAGTAACTACAATAACTTGCTCTAGAGAATGAGTTATCAGTTCAAAAAGCTAATCTTCGTCATTGATTACAGTATACGACACCACATACATGGTTGTGGGATACGTAGTTTTCTTTAATTTTTTTGAGAGAATTGGATATTAATAATATATGGTATATTAATAGACATTAGAACTAAAGCCAAAATGCGGCTGAGCAATACAATACAAAATTGTTATACCCAAAGTAGCGTTAAAACAACAAATACAAAATAGCAAAATAGGTATAACAATGGTATGAATTGAATGTTTAACAAACTCTTTCAAAATTACTCAATAACACAAAATAGAGTATACACAATACAATAGTTGTTATAGCAGAACAGTTCTTTACATACCAAAAAGGTTGCGGTCTCATACTTGAATAGTAAGTGTTAAGTGGCGAGCGTTCTTTAGAATCTCCTATTGCGGGTCGTCAGATGAATTGTAAGGTGACGCATTGAATTTAAAAATGCATTCAGTTTCATTCCTTTCGTTTGTAACTGTTCGATGCTTTGTATTTTTCCCTAGTTCTTGTCGATCTCTAACGAAACGCTAGACATACTACCAACACCAGCCACTTTCAAGAGGACGAATCCGCTGGCATATTTTATGTACGATTTCTAACGCGGCATTTCGAAATTAGTAATAAGTAGAGATGATCTTTATTATTATTATTATTATTATTATTTAAAAAATTAAAACTTATATGGCTTTTAAAAATAACTATGTCGGACGTTTACACATGATAGTGCACTTGGTTTATTAATCTATAACGAGTATATTGTGCAAAAGTACTGTGTTACATAATGGAAATATTTTTGTATTTTTTTGGCAAGAACCAAACTTCTATATCCGACAACTTGTATTACATCGGCAACTTTTCCCTCTTATTTGCAACCAAATGTAAGATATGCCCCTTAACAGGATCGTTTCATTCCATCGTTTATTGCCTAAAGGACAAGAGGATTGCCAACATTTGCTGCGACGGTCTTCTTACTGGCCTGCGAGGGTTTCACTTTCCCTCGCGTCGCCCGACCGCGGAGAGCCGGTGTACCGGGGCGCACTCCCCTAATTGCGTGCACCGGCGGGCAGCGCAGCGAGACGGGCCGGCGCCGCGCCCTCGTGGTCCGCCCGTCGGGGGAAGAAAGGCGTAATGGACTATTCCGGCTGCGCGCGGTTCTTCAAACTCTCACATATATGATATTATCGTATGATTAAATATTTAGAATAAGAAGTATCAGGAGTAATTTGAAATTATCAAAGATATACAGCATGAATACACACAGTCCCCTACTTAATATAATGTAATGCTTATAGTGTAGTATAATGTAGTGTAATGTAGAGTATTGAGATAATGCAAAATACATTATGAAATTTTGTATTTGTAAAGCAAACTATAATACCGTATAAGTGAAATATAAGGAATTGCGAGGGCACAAACTAAAATGAGTCACAAAGAATGCAAAGCTTCAGAAAATTCAAATATTATGTAGATTAAACACATTTTTTTTAAATTATTATTTTTCGAAAATGTGAGCAAATTCCGTGGGGCATAAAATAAAGTGAAAAGTTACTACGAGCAACAAACTAAAGAATAAACAGATATTGTGAAAAATGCGTAAGACCAATCAGGAGTGAGATCGTGTGAGAAGAGAGAAAGATGAAGGGCGTGCAAGATGAATTTTTCATTTTCATATTCATAGCCATAATTTTTATAACGCTCTACATACTACACTTATAATACCTTACATTCCGAGCTTGACTAGCGAACCGAACGGAACGCTCTCATCGTTGTGAACAGTGATAACCGTGTGACTTAGGAAAATCTGTGAAGCAACGTAAATCTTGTGGTCTGCGAAAACAGGGCCACTAGGGAGTGCTACGCATTATGTGCAATTGGTACAGCCCGACAACAGGGCAGCTTATCAGTAATGCTCTATCAACACTAACCAGTGATTATCCCATCCCAGATTTAAAAGTAGCGATGCTGTACGGCGGGATATTCACTGTTTCTGACAAACAGTTAGGCCGGTTTCACCAACAGCCCGCGTAAAGTTGAGCAGTAGTTACCGGTGTAACCATTTACACCAAGATAGATAACTCTCGAGAGAATATGGCGTTTCACCTTGCTTCTAGAGGCGTTTATTTTACTCTAGGTACATACTTTCTATACTCCGCAAATTGCTGAAACACATTACTATTTGAGAGTGATTCAAGAGACTTGTGAGGAGGAATGGACGCTGGGAACCCATGCAGACAACGCGAACCTTTGTTATTCCTTATATTCTATTATCTTCATTTCAGTTTCGGAGTTATTGGCTTATAATCTGGTGTGGTGTTATGGTGGTTTTGAGTTAGCATAGTTATTTCTTTAGTTTCTGTATCTTTATTTCTTAACAATATTCATTCCTTCGTTCTCTTGGAGATAGTTACTATTTTGTTAGCAATGCAGAAAAATTAAATTTGCAGTCGTTTACCGATGGCTGGTGCCAATTAATTTTCTCATAAAACTAGCGGAACGAAAATGTTTTAGTTCTCAAATGTTGCTGATCCTCGGTTTCATCTAAATTTTATTATTATTTGATGTTTATTTTTTTTAACTTTATTCACCTTTCAACTATTTGTAGTTAAAATCGTTTGGAAAGGGATTCTTGGAACTCAAGAAAAACGTTGGCAAATGATCTCCCCCATTACGTCCATACAGTTTTTCCTGATAAATAATGAATATTTCTTAGTACTTGTAGTTCCATGTAGTTATTATTGTTTCCTTTGTTGTCGATTCGGGACGCTACTACCTTTTATTTCGTTCCACATGCGGAGAAAAGATAACTTTAGAAGTGCTCTAACAGTTTACCATGTATCTGATTGAGTTAAACAGCTGATTTTGTCAAACATAACCTCATGACAAAGATCATCGATCGTCATAATTAAAACCAATCCATTCACTCTCGCACCCTTTGTCTTCGCACTAGTGGATACATCATTCGAATCATTGCTTGGAATCGTCTGCAACATACTATCATTGTAATCGATCGGAACCGTAACAACACTTCGAGGTACATGCACGTTGAAATCTTATTTTTCTCCGTACTTTACCCGACGGATTTTCGCGATGTAAAGTTAACTTCTCGAATTTACAGTCTCGTTGTAAGCGATTTACACTCGAGTAAAGTGTCTGTGAAACGACTCCAGAAGTTTACTCTCTTTAAGTAACATGATTTACTCCAGATTAAGCTCTTACTCTTTGTTTGGTGAAACCGGGCCCCTTAGTGGGGTTGCATTGGCGTAACTAAACCTATTTTGATTGCTGGGTCCGGTTCACTGATCAGGTGCCTCAATCTATTTCCATGGGACCGAGTATCATTATTGGATTGAGATGCCTCTGATTGCTTTTTTATGGAGGTTAGAAGCTTTTGTGTCTCGTTACCCGAATTGTTATGTATCAGTAAGGACGCTTTAAACTTTTCATCTGCGCCATGATGGCCTGTACTGTACATGTGTGGATGTCCGGGATTCCGCGCAGTTCTCACTTGAGGTCTGTTGATTGGTTGAGGGTCCATTGTGTTTGCTTGGGTTGAGATTCCAATTGATGAAACTTCGTCACTAGCAGTTTCCGTTACTTCTTGGA
>BOPP01000340.1:413170-446871 GCA_017312745.1 Gryllus bimaculatus | reverse complement strand
TATTTATTTATTTATTTATTTATTTATTTATTTATTTATTTATTTATTTATTTATTTATTTACTTCAATTTTTTCAGTTATTTGTAACTGAAGATTCTCTCAAGGAGATCATGGTTTGTAGTTGGATATTAAGTATGGCAAAGGTGTCTGTTAAATGAATATCAGTTTTGTTATTTTGTTTCAATTCATTTGAAATACCTTGAAAAATACAATTGTCGATAACAAGGTATTGCAAATTGTATTCTTTACTCAGTTATTATAATTCTCTCCATTTCAGTTTCATATCTACAAGCTTATCTTGTTTTGTTTTTCTTCGTTTTGTATGTTATTCTGTAACGTTTCGTTTATTTAATCACTTGATGATTCATAGTCATTTTATTATTAACAAAAATGGTTCTTCCCGTAAACAATTGATATAACTTATATTATTTATTGTTTTTCTAGATGATCATGGCTGAATTGATTTGTGCTCTTTTGTTGACAGAATATGTGCATAGATTCTGTATTATGATAAAACAGTGAAAAATATCACTATTTAAAATGTACAATTGAAGAAATATATGAAATTGATTTGTAATTATTTTGTGTATTAATTTAAACTTTAATGTTTCCATTTCATCCAAATAAGCAATTTTACAAATGAGCTATTAATATGAGAGACAGTAACTATCTACATACAGTTCATAACTAATGATATTTTATATTTCATTTCGTTTCCATGGTATGTTTCGGTCTCTTTCAAGTGGTAATGGAAGTGTAAGAGTTTATGAGAGTAAGCTGTCGTGGAAGTGTATACGGTCATTGAAATGTAAGCGGGTGTGGAAAGAAAGCGCTCATGACTGTGCAATAATTGGCGATAATAATGATGCGTAAGCAGATCTTATCGTAGTGGAGATGGCGGCGATTGCAGAGGAGGAGGAGGATGGTAGAGACACAGGTAGCGTTAGTCTTTGCCATGATCGACAGCGAGTGGCGCTGGCAGTGCGCTGGCAGCATGTGTGGGGGCGCGAAGACACAGAGAGCACTCCTCCGCATGGCCTCGGTGGCCGCTCGGCTGCCATTCGCCTGGAGACAGTCATCATCTGGCTCTTCCCATCGCCACCCGCCGCCAGTTCAACTTTCGCTTAGGTCATATGCGGTACTAACAAGGGGCCTTTCAATAGGTGCGGTTCTCACATTTCGAGTAAACTCGACAATATGACACAAATACCACAATGGATCACCGCTGCGTCACGCATTGCACTGCCCAGGCTCTGACACTCACTGATTCTCTAAGAAGAGTACGTTGTAGTATTAAAAAATTCGGGACTTCTCGGGATCTAATCACTTGTGAATCAGAACTTACTTCCTCAGAAAATATTAATAAAATCTCTATTGAACATTCTGCTTTACTTTCATAACCGCGAGAGAGAAGTTATAAACTTCTTTTCAAACGGCACGGCAATGTAGGCTAGTAAAACATTTCATTTAAAATAATTTTGCATTGAAATAGCACTGACTTACGAGTAATCACGTTCGCAGACAGGACGAGCCTGGCTAGTTCTGGCCTTGAAGCAGTGGTGGAAGAAACGACATCCAATGCTTAATACTCTTGCTTTTACTTTGGATTCAGTATGACAGCGCGGGCCTTTTAAATAGTTTGTGCTCACTCCGCTATCAACCCAACAAAGTTTGCAAAGAATAATACAACACAAATGCAGAAATAATTATTTAAATAATATGCTGGTAGACGCAGTATCATCTTTATTTTTCGCCTGTTGCGAACAGACAAGTTCCAAATATATTCTGTCATAGGCCAGCAGCGCTACGGTAGAACCACAGTGTACACCTATTTCAATGTCTTTTGTGTACACATACGTAGCTGGCCGTGGTGAACTTAGCATGAGTATATCTACGTTTTTGACGGAATATATTTTGTTACGAATTACTGACGCCAAGGTGGTCAAGCTGTGAATGTAATTGGGGACTTTTTTTCCTCTTCACTTTGAATATACCACAGAAAGTTGTTCCAAAACGTACTAATAATTTTATTTTCATCTGACAACTTAACGTACCTTTTTATTGACCAACCGTACAATTATCTAATTTTTTGATTTATTTACTTCTACAATTGTCATGTTCTTTCAAATTTTATTTTCTCAAAGTGTGTTTCGGCTCTGTATATTTATGTTTTATTGGCAATAAAAATATACAATATTAGTACTTCAGAGTACGCATGACACTGTAGTACATCTCAACGTCTCCTTTGGTGCACAAATCGTGTTCGCCTGACCCCTTGCAGGGTCTCTTCGAAAATTGGGCTTCCAGTGGGTTGTTGTTTAGGGGTTTTGACTCCTCTTCCCCGTACGGGACGGGGATCGGGAGTCTGAGTTGTCGGCGGAAGGGTCATTTTTTTCTATGGAGAGAGGGGTTGTTTTATTAAGGTTGTGGATGACGGGGGAGGGAAGGTGCAGGACCGGGATGGGAGGGGATAGGGTAGGGTGGGAGTCAAGGATTTAGTCAAAGGAGGCGGCGGTGTTTTGTTGTCGATGACATGGACAGCGTGTCAGTCATTCTGTCAATTCGTTGTCGGTCGGTTTAATTTGTCGTTGTTTGTTTTTGCCCTCTGGCTTAGATGATAGGAGGGAGAAGTTGGAGGATGTCTGAGGGGTGCTTTTTCCGGATGTGTCAGGGTGGGATTCTAACAATGTGGTGGTGAGGAAGGTTTAGGTTTCGGAATAGAGAGTTGTTGATGTATTTTTTGATTTGGGCTATTGCGGAGTTGTGGAGGTGTGTGAGGATGTGAGGTATTTTCTTTTGATGTTATATAGAGTTGTAAATGGTGTACATGGGTGGGCGGAAGATGAAGCGGATGTTGTTTTCCACGCGGGTTAATTTGGTGTGTTTGGTGTGGGATGTAGCAAACCAAGTGGAATAGGCACATGTTAGGATGGCACGGATATATGAGTTGTAAGTTTGGATTTTTCTCTTGGTGGGTATATGGGGATAGTTGAGGATGGAATATGAAGTATTGGTGATCCAGGTTGCTTTGACAGTAATTTTGTGAGTGTGGTGAGACCAAAAGTGTCTGCTGGAGAAGGTTATGCCAAGGTAGGATATTTCTAGTGTCCAGAGGATTGGTTCATTTCCAATGGTTATGGAAGGGGGGTTGGATGGGGATGTTCTATAGGAGAACAGGATTGCTTGGGATACGGATGGGTTTATGATAATGGAGTTTCGGGAAGCCCAGAGGTGGAAGTTATTTAGAGATACTTGGAGGTAGGATAAAGATCTGTTTAGGGAGCGGAAGGAAGTTAGGAAGGCTAGGTCATCGGCGTAAAGGAAAGTTTGTACTCTTGGTGTTGGTGAACGTCATTTATATAAATGGAAAAGAGGATCGGGGATAGCACTTCACCCTGAAGGATGCCGGCTTGGATTGGGTAATTGGGAGAGGTTTTGATAGGTGTCGGATGTGGAAGGAGCGATGATTTAAATAGCTTTGTAGTAGGGTGTGAATATGATTGGGAATATAGGGTTGTATTTTCATGAGCAGGATTGGATGGGAGACGGTGTCGTACGCTTGGGTGAGATCTGTTAAAATCGCAGGGATTTCTTTTCTATCTTCTAGTGGGGTGGCGATGGATAGAGAAAGGTTTAAAGTATGGAGGGTCGCCGAGCGACCTTTACGGAAACCAAATAGTGTGGAGGTAATGATGGGATCGAGGAGAGTTTTTTTTCGAGACGAAGAAGAAGTATCTTTTCGAATAACTTGCCAAGAATGGGTAGTATGATGATGGGACGGTGGTTAGAGGGGAGCCGATGATCCTTGCCAGGTTTGCAGATCATAGTAATGCGAGCGATCTTCCAGATGCTGGAGAATTAGAACAGTCTTAGGCAGGAGTTGAGGATTAGGGTAATCAGGTCTATTGCATTTTTTGCTAGGTGGGTGAGTTGAGATGGGAGGACTCCATCGGGTCCGGGTGATTTGTTGCAGTCTATCGTCTTAAATATCTGTTTAACTTCTGCGTCGCTCCTCGTCCAGGTCTGTTGTTGGGCATGTAGAGGTGGAGTTTCAAGAAAATTCCAAAGAATACTGTCTGGGATTGGGATGTTGAGGGGGAGGAAGCGTTCGGCCAGGCGAAGATATTGGTGATGGAGTGGGATAGCTCCTGATTGCATTAATGACTTTATGGATATTGTTGGGGCTGCTTTTATCAGATAGTAGGTCGTCATATGTGTCTCGTGATGTTTAAGTAAGTTGTGTTTTGTTTTGTATTGTTTTTTGCGTTCTTTTTAGTTATAGTTTGTCGTCGTCTCGTCTTATTTGTAGTATCGTCGTTGAATTTGTTGTTTATGTCATATGATAGTAAGGATTTCGTCAGGGACGGTGGGGTGTGTATTTCTGGAGTAGGATGTGGTTTTCCGATATGTTTGTTTTATGTGGTATGTAAGGTGATCTATGGAGTTGTCTATGGATTGGCTGATCAGGATTTCTGAGGGAACGTGAATTTTCTTAGATAGTATGTGTTTAAATTTCTTCCAGTCGGTTTTTGGTATTGATGAGTGTTTGGGAAGCTTGTAGTTGGGGGGTTGAGGAGTTGGTGAAAAGTATTGGGAGGTGGCCAGATGGGTCGTACAGGTCGTATTTTGGGTGGGGATTGGTTATTATTATTTGGGAGGAACAGAGGATAATGTCCAAGATATCGTGAGGAATAAGTCGGACAAGGTGGGTAGGTCCTTTTATTTGTATTTGGGGGTTTGTGTCTATAAATTGTTCTAGTCGTAAGCCGATCCCGTTACTAGTCATGAAGCCCCATGAGGTCGATTTACTGTTGCGGTCGCCTGCGATAATGAAGGGGTAGGGAAGGGTTTGGGGCGCTTTGTAACAGGATATCAGAAGTATTTGTCTGTGGAGGAGCCAATAACAACTGCAGTGCATTCTAGGACGGATGTTGGAGGGATTTGGTAAGGGGTGTGTGGGTTGGATCGTTGGATGAGGATTGCCGTACCGCCTCCAGAGGATGAGGTTCGGTCGGTTCTTATTGTGGTGTAGTTAGGAATGGAAAAGGGGATGTCGGGTGTCAGCCACGTCTCTTGTAAGAATAGTATCCCGATGGAGTAATCTTTAAGGAATTGGGTGACGATGTGTTTTTTCTGGTTTTTGCCGCCTCGCGCGTTCCACGAGGATAGGGTTAAAATTTTGGGAGGGAGAGTCATTAGTTAACGATTTCAACTAATTTGACTCATGCTATAATGAATTTAGGGATGATGCCGTCTGGACCTTTGAGGATTTCGAGAAGGGGTTTTAAGTTGAAGATTACCTTTTTCACGGTAGGATTTTGAAGAAGGGAGAGGAGGTCTTTTATGTCTTGGGTAGTTGATTGAGTAGTATGTTGTTGGGCTGTGGGTTGTTGGGTTTGGCTTAGGTTGGTGGCAGAGGTGTAGGATTGGTTTTGGGGTCTTAGGGGGGGAGAAGTTTTGGAGTGTGTTGATTGGGGGTTTAATGATTTGGTCATCTGTGCGTGTCGTTGTTCTCTGTCTTTAACTGTGAAGGGGCATTGTGGGTCGTAGGCGGGGTTGTTTAGGGAGCAGTTGATGCATTTTGGGGTGAATGGTTTGTCAGATGTGTGGGAGGGACAGTCTTCAGTTGGATGGGAACCAGCGCAGAGGGCGCAAGTCGCTTGCTTCCTGCAATAGGCCTTCGTATGGTACAGTCTTTGGCAATTTCTGCACTGAGGTATTCTGTCTGTCATCTTGTAGTCTTCAATTGTCACTCTAAAGTAGTCAATGTATCGTTGTACTTTCTTGATGTCTGTCATTTCTTTTTTGTTTGTCTCCTCTGTTACAGGCCTATTGGTGTCAATGTCCCGTTGGCGTCTCGTCGTTGCATATTAGTGATGTAGTGTGAAGTAATTTTGAGAACGGTCAAGTTGTTTTTGATGGCAGTCAATCTGGACTGCGTATTTGGCCGGGAGTCCTTTGATTACAAATTTTTCTCTTTGTTCGTCTGTATCTCGGTTGAAGTGGTAAGAGATAGGGGTGAAGAATAGTCCTTTTAGTCTGGAGTCTCTAGAGATCTGGGTCCAGGCGTCCCTTATCTTCCCGTGGGTAGTCACAGTCATTGGTAGGATTACTAATTCTGTCCGAGTGCACTTGGCTGTCAGGTGGTTGTTACAGTTCTTCTTTAGTTCCTTAATCAATTCTGTTGGGTCAAGGATTGTCGTCAAGTCAATTCTGAAGAGTCCGATTCGTCCTTTGTTGTTTGGTTTTGGATTTGTCATTTGTTAAGAGGATGATTGATCAGGTAGTGGTTCATAAATTGCGTTTGGTTCTTCAGGGGTTCCAGGGTGATACCGATTGTTTACAATTTATTTCACAAAACTACTAAGTGATTTCAAAATTCATCTAATTTTTTATTAATAAAAATAATAACATCCCAAATGCAAGAATTTACAAATTTTGTCCTACTTTTTCCTTGCTGAAGTACTTATCTGTTGGTGAACTTCAACAAATAGTAAATTCTTTCTCATAAAAGTTTTCAAACTATTTTCTTCACTTTACCACAATCTCTCACAAAATTGATTTCCACGAGATTGTGTAATAGCTGGGTTGTAATATTTTGCTAAGCAATTCATTTTTCAAATTCTGTCACTAAAACGGCGCATACTGTGATTGTTATTCATTAAAACTGGCATAACACATAATTTTACAATTATTTTGATCATTTTCAAAGCAAAACAATTTTTTGACATTTCTTCATCTGGGCTACCACTCAACATTTTTCCAAAGACGCAACTCCATAACTTTAATACAAAATCAGAAACATACTACTTGAAATTCATTTCTACTAAATCCATACTTATTCCCCCCACACTTGTTTCTGCTAGAGAAGATGTTTTAACTAAATGTGAGGCTGATATTTCATTTTGGGGAGTTCTGTATCTCAGATCAGGAAAATATCAAGAAGCAGCAGGAGTTATTTACAAATGCTTAACTGGTTCTTAAAAATGCAACATCCCAAGCAATCGGTGTACTTTAGCAACGCCCTCTGGAAAGCAAAACGTCGTTGACTTTACTGGTGTGAGCAAAATGGCGTTGACTTCAGCTATTTTCATGTTACTTTTCATTACCTGGATCGCTAGATGTGTGCATGTACATCACTAACTTGTTTTAAAAATAATAAAATTAAAAAACGGACTGCACTGCTGTACACTGTGTCTTTCCGCCATGGAGGCAGAACTGATGGTTCCTAATAAATTCAGCCAGAAAATTATAGTATTTTATTATAACTTGATTGAATTATATGAAAAATAATAATTTTAAACACCATGGTTTATATAATATTGATCTTGTTCCTCTTTCACAAGAATTGAAGGACGTCCGGGCAACGCCGGGTATTTTGCAAGTAAATAATAATTGGTAGGAAATTTTATGGGCGTTAACCCTACAGCAAAATGTTGAATTTTTGATGAATTTTCTCACCCTTTTTGAAATATTTACTAAAAAAGAAGAGAGTTTACTTAGTATTATATGTGAGGGGAACGAAAGAGCGAAACAATCATTTTTACAAAATGTCATGCTGACCAGAAATTTGATATTGCTTTCAAGTTTACGTGTACACAATGTCGTTAAGATGTAAATAAAACTATAGATCTGTACGAAATAAAAATAAACACATATTCTCCTCTATATTGAATAAAATAATTGGAAAAGTAGACGAAGTTATAGCCGACAAAAACTGTACTTTTTATTGAAAATCGATTCAGATTACTCTGAACAAATATAAAGAAAAAGCCATAAAACCAATTGAGTCGGTATTGTATCATTTAAATAACCATATGAAGTTAACGAAAGTCAGTAGTTGTTTACAAATCATTGACACTTACATTCTAAAAGCAAATAAATTATCTATAATTAAAAAATTTAGAGATTGTATAATTCTCGTTAATATATTCCTCTTAATAATTCTTGGGCACGCGGCGCAGTGTATGGAAACGCCAACCGGTCGACGCTCACTTTGGCGGCGGCGCGCGCCCGTGGGGGCTACACGTCCGTTCCCGAATTGTGCCGGTCCCAGCAGCGTGGCGGCGGCTCGGAGCGGAGCGGGGCAGGGCCCGCCTCGTGGGCTGGACGTGCAGAGGCGCGCCTCGAGGGGAGGCTGGGTTTCGCAGCGAGGCGGCCAGGGCGCCGCCGCTGGCTTTACGGCGCAATGAAACCGGCCGACCGCCAGGAACGGTGCTCCGCCGCACGTGATTCACGCGCCGCGCGACGCGATCGGCCCCACCAAGTGACGGACAAGATCACAAACATGCGGACTGTTAACAGGCTGCGTTCCGTTTCAAAAATTCGTGTATTAGGTGTTTCTTGGGGTATATTCGATGTAGTATATTCGTGAATATACACCGAATGTATATGAATGTGTACTCCGAAATATGGAGTAAATAATGTTCAACAAATGTATTTTTTTATTCCAGGCCTTGCAAAATATTTCCGCTGACGTGAAAATATTGCAGGTGTTTTGTTTGCTCAATTTTAGTCGTATTTTCTTCTTTTTCTTTCTCTTATACGTACGTATATACAGAGTACTGTACATAGAATAGAGAAAAATTATGGTATATTCCAGAAAATCGATTTTTAGATTTCAACGGAAATACAAGTTTAAGCGTCCCCTGAATACGAAAGAGTGTTGTTTTTTGTTGTTTTTTCAAAACGCCCACTCGTGCGTCTGTGTGTTCGTCTATAGTCTGTGAACAATACTAGCGCCAAAATTATACGTTTTTTTTTTTTTCCAAAACTTATATTCTGTCTCCATTCGAATATTTGCGATTTTGAAAATAATTCTTAAAAATTTGGGCGTACTTTAGACGAAGCACCTGGCACATTCTAAAAATTGTCTCAAAAATGGCTTCAAAATGTGTCTTTACATTTTTAGAATGATTAAAGTAAAATACACTTATTAAAATGGCATTAGTTCGTTAAACTCTGAATTTTTGAAAATTGTGTATATTTGAATTATTTTCGGTGTCTTCCTTTAAGCACAAAATTAAAGATTGAGATTTTTCCTTCAAATGAACCCTGTTTTTTATAATGATTTCTTCATGCAAAATGCAAGACCTTATCTTGCATTTTTGCAAGGTCTTGAAAATTTAGTAGATTTTGCGTTACATAGCGTGAAATGTGTGAATATTACATAAAATTTAAAAAAAAGAATTTTTTCAAAACGATTTCAAAGTTTTTCTTTAGTTTGTGGTGAAGATAAAGCTAAATGTACTGTAACATATGACGTAAATATCATTTCCCTCCATTCTTTAGTTGTTTTTTTAAGAATTACACACATGTATTGTTTTTAAATTGTCTCTCCCGTCATTAATATTTTCATTAACGACTATTTGAATACATTATTAAGTTTGTTAAAACAAGTAACTGAAAATGATGTCTTATAAAGTTTCTGAAAATGTGCTAAAAATTCTACATTTTCACAAACACTCAAACGCCGTTTTCTCATAAACGACTCCACAATATTTTGTAGAGTGCTTGTGTACGGTAGTGTACTTTTTGTATGGGTTAAAGAATGCTTTTCAAAATTGCAAAGCTGCGATTTTGCCAAATTGACTGGGGAATGTCCATTAAGAGAAACACATACCAATGGTACAAGCGCTATTGGTGTTCAGACGGACAGTCGGAAGGTGGGACGGGTGGGCAGACGTTTGGAAAGAATCAACACTTTTTGATATCAGGGGACCCCGAATCGTATTTCAGTTGAAATCTCAAAATTGATTTTCCGCACCCTTACTTTAGTTCATCTATTCTATGAATATTCCTCCGTATGTATGTACATATATGAGAAAGGAAAATGAAAGGCGCAAATGCGATACAATTCCAGCTTATTTCAATTATTTATTATTTATATTTTTCAATCCCGAAGCTTTCCGATTGTCCATGTTCATGCAACTCTTCTAAAGTAAGGCAGTCCGTTTCTGCATGTTCTTCTGTGTTACTAGTTTCTGGCATATTTTCCTTATTCCACACTTTTTTATAATGTTATATCCAAACACTTCCATTTAGTGCGACAATATTGATTTTGTTCTTATTTGTTCACGAGTTGTTTAATGTCTCAATAATTCAACTCGTTTTCACGAGTTGTTTAATGTCTGTACAAACTGCCGACCATGTACGTAATGTTCACTGTCGCCTGTAAACCTTCCTCATGAATCTTGAAGCATCCTCTTGAAGAATACAAGAAGGCTATAGTTAACATAAATATTCTAAATGATGCACTCAATGCTTTAATGAAAAGTGGTAACATTGTTTTCGTTTTTTGCCGCTCTGTCTAGACATTAAAACCAATTGCACCGATTCGAACTTTTGTTCTGCAGTCTTCAACTTAATCCCATCATCTTTGTCAGTATATACAAAACAAAACGGTAATAATAATAATAATAATAATAATAATAATAATAATAATAATAGTAAGAAGAAGAAATAACGTTATTCTGAAGTAAATTCCTAATGATAACTACTTACAGTTTGCACTAACAAGACGTGTACAGTAAAGTAGTGTTTGGTATGTAGAAAAATACCACGTGACTAGCAAAAACAGCATTTTCAACATGAAATTTGCAAAAGAGAAAATTTAGGATACTGATATCGCCTCCGGTAAAATGTTCTTGTAAACGTGTAAATAATGAGGCGCAAATGGCATATTGCTTTCTTCCTCTTTTCAAGCATGTGCTCTATCCTGCCGGTTCTCTTCCTACTGCACGACGTATCCCCATGATTTTTCCGTAAATGTACTCGTGCTAGAGTGAGAAAGTGTACCCAGTCATCCGCCGGCAGAACAGCTGCTATTTGCAAGGTCATTCTCAGCCCGGGTTTATGAGCGCGGGCTTGTGCTGCGGACACAGCGTCGCGAGGACTGCACAAAAAATCCACTCACACGCGCGTCAAGCAGCAACGGCGCCTTGTTAGAGCAGCAAACACCTGCACGAGAGGCCCCCAAAAAGAGAATATTCTTTGAATGGTTAGTGCGTCCACTGTTATACAATGCCGCTAGTCTCGCAGCTAGGCGAAAGGGAAATCTGTGAGTTCACTTTCACGCGAGATGCTACAATTATTTAGTATATGGAATGTTAATATTCGTTGTTACGTCCGTGGTTCCTAAAATCATTGAGTTTGTTATTGAGTAACGAAATAGGCAACGTTACTTGAATATTGCTAATTGTTCACTACTAAAAGTAGACAATATTTTTCCTCAGTGTAATTTATCTCAGGTTTAATGTCTTTTATCAGTTTTGTCAGGGAGTATGTGAACTGGATATATTGAGCAGAAGAATAATTTTTAAAGTTTCTGAAACTGATTCAGCATGTATTTTGTAATCCTCTCAAACACTGACTCTAGCTTTTACTTCGGAAGAAAATCAATTTTTTCCATTTTGATATTTCTTCAAGAAACTATTTTTGTATCGTAATTAATGTGTTGTATTGTTATGTGAATTGTTAGTGCTAAATGTACTGTAACACAATATAAGTGCCATTTTGCTCTATACTTTTGTTAGTTTTTAATTACAACACTATAATATTTTCCCGGTCATCTCTCACGTTGTTAATATTTACATTAGCGGCATTATTTCATTGATGATTACATTTGCATGAAATGATGTCTTACAAAAATTTCTTGATTAGTCAAATCGTTTCTGTGATGATGAGCTCGAAAGTCCCAATTTCAGAAACGTTCAAACGCCATTTTATCGAAAACAACTCCAGATTTTTTTCTTTACATGTTTTTGAATTGGTAATTCTAAATGGACTGAATATATACCCCATGTCATGCTTCCCACTTAGATGTATTCTTTTGTTTTTTTTAAATACAAAAATATATTTTTAAATGCATTTTCAAATATTTTAAATGTATTTGCATTACCAATAATTTATATACATTTTTGCATTATTGCACGAGTACAATTGCTTCAAAGAATATATTATGTTCTTTTTCGAAAACAACAGTTTTGGATAAAAATGAACTTCAAAATGTGCATTTTCAGAAACGCTTAAACGATATTTTTTCAAAAACGCTCCAAGTTTTTCAACGGAAATTTACATATGGGACGAGGTCTCTATCTATTATATTACTTTTAAAGTCAGTTTATTCATTTGGGGAACGAAAAATTGGAAACAAAAATGTGAACAAATGTAGTTCGGGTGGCGATAGAAAGGGAAGAGGATGATGCAAAACCGAAAAGATAGCCCAGACGAAAGAAACTCGAAAAGTAACATGTACAAGAAAGTCTGTGCCATTCTGTAGTACCACTAGTTTTTGCTTTTGTTGCCTGTAGATATATAGCTTCATTGGTCCTCCCAATAAAGGATGCGAGCCAATTGCTCCTCCCCGTGCCGGGCGTGAAGTCGCATTACGTGTGGTTCGGGCGGTGTGCCAGACGTCAGGACTTCCGAAGACAAGTTTAGTGGCGCCGCAGAGACATTGTTTTGCGAATTGTTTCAATGCCCTGCAGCAATGTGAAAGTGAAGTAGTACGTTGGTGATGATGCCCGATACAGCTGGGGCTAGTGGTCGCGCTGGTTCCTGAGCTGATCTTACGGTGGGGTTGGGGCTGGTGCTAGAGATCGGTCTGGTGTTGGTAGTGGTGTTGTGTCGGTGCTGGCGCTGGGTCTCGTGTGAGTGCTGCTGGTGTAGGCTGTGATGGCTATGTTCATGGAGTAGGTGGTACCGGTGGTGCGACTGATGGTGCTAGTGGAGGTGGAGGTGGTGCTCGCGTTGGAGGGCAGAGGTGTTACTGGGAATGGGAGGTGCGGCATGAGTGGTGGGGCGGCGGTTGCGTCAGGGCCGCGGCCACCAGGAAGTGCTTTCGTCGGGCCGGAAGATGCCCCCGCAGGAGGAAGCGGGCGGCGGGCGGGCAGTGGGCGTCCGGCGCGTGCGGTGAAATCGTGCGACGGCCGTGCGCGGCGCCGCCGGCTGCCCGCAGCCCGTTGCGCGCTGTCCGCTCGTTCCCCGCTGCCTCCCCTCCCGACGAGTGGAAGCGTCCGCTCCGTCACTGCTACCGCGCTGCGCGCCTTTGCCGTTCCCTTTTCACACTACGCTGCCGCACTTGAGCTACTTGCGTTTCGCAACCCGTGGCCTTGCTATTCCTTATCCCATTTCGTTAACTTCACACAGAGTCTATTAGCACACCTCATTTGTCGCCTGGCGAATCTTGAGGCCTACTCTCCTGTTCGTCACGGTGAGTTTCGCACGACTCTATACAAAGTCTCTTAATATCTCCCCTCTGCTTAGTTTCTTATATTGTTTTTTTTTTTCATTTTTCATTTCCGTTTTTCTTCGTTCTTTCAACTTAGATACCTTTCTTTCGACATTCTCAACTTTCTTATCTCATTTACGCTTCTTACCATCGTCAATTTTCTCAGTTTCCTGTCTACCCTCGAGGGATCGTTATCATACATGTGCTTTGTATCTTCACCATGTTGTTAGATCGATTCCTGTTTCTTTTCTAGCGCGTTGTGTTCTGTTCACCAACCATTTTGTGATTTAGATTGTCTTGGTCCTTCGTGATGAACAACACGCAGATCTATGCATTCCGCTCCGCTACTCTCGCATAGTAACAGGATTCCCCGAGAGAGTGACTGGTCATTGCTGTCTCCATAACTGGTCTCGCGTAAGACAAGGAAAATGTACGCTGCCCGAGCAATCACGTTTATAGCGTCGTGTTGCTTTTTCTCAACCCTCCTTTTCAAATACAGGTTTACGTTTATTCTGAGTTTTTTTTTTTCCTGAAAAAGGGTTTTCTTAACCCTCAGATTCTTTATTCTTAATTTAGAAATATTTTTTTTTAAATAATTCTCTAAACATTATTGGCAGATCTTTTATACCTGAATTATTATATTTTCTTGGATCATAGTTTATTAAGCCCGTGTTCGGACATTCTGAAAGTTTCTATTTTGTATTGCATCTCTGTTATGAGTACCATATCTAGTATATTTTATTTCATCGGATCATAAACCAATAGGTGAGTAGAGTGAAATCCCTTATCTTTCACTTACTAGTACGCACTGACATTAATGGATTTATGCTTATGCAAGTTTTTCACGTACTCTTAACTGATCGTTCTGTTCCGCATTGTACAATAATGTTTTCTAATTGTAAAAGACTTCAGTTTCCTCAGATGTTCCCAAATTTATCCTATCAAAAATTTCTTCTTCTTCTTCTTTCTTCTTCTTCTTCTTCTTCTTCTTCACTTCACGGTTTAGGCTTCCTCCCAGTATCTCTCCATATTTTCTTTGGTCTTCCAATATCTCTTCTTTCTTCGGGGGCGTAACACATAGCTGTCTTTGGAAGTCTATTATCACCCATTCTCTGTTCATGATCTAGCCATCTTTGCCTATAGTCTTGCATTCTAGTATGAAACTGCAATAACTTGTAGACCTCTTATTTTATAATTTCTTATTAGGTCTTCTCTTGTACATATTTTTATTCTTCTCAGAAACCTCATCTTCTATGTCCTCAACCTCCTCAACCTCAAACCTATGTCCTCATCTTATCGTATGTACCCATGTTTCACGCCCATATAGTAATGTAGGAACTGCATTGTAATATTTTATTATCTTTTCAGGTTTTGTTTTATTTTCTAAGGTATTATTTATAGCGCCACATATTGTTTGTTTTTTATCAATTTCCTGTCTATGTATTTATTCTTTTCATCACTCATTTTGCACCCTAAGTAATCGAAGAAGAGAACTAGCTCCAGAATTTTGTTTTCAATGACCATTTTTGACCTTATATGATATTTCTCTCAGAATGCCATCACCTTCGTTTTTTCTTTCGAAATAGTAATGTCAAAATGCTTGTTAATTTAATGCTTGCTAAGGGGGTTTGTAACTCTATGCAGGTTGTCTTCTGCCTCCAGAATAATGATGATGTCATCGGCATATAATAAAATCATTAATCTATCTTTCTTTATTTTAATGCCTGTGTGAAATTGTTTGATTTAGAATTTCATTTATGCCATTTATATGTATTAAGAAATGTAGGTGACTGAGAGAGTACAATCTTGCTTAAGACCTTTATTAGTTAACATATCTTCTGTTACTGTGTTCTCTACATTTATCACTATTTTAATTTTTTCATAAAGTATTTTTAATGCCCTTTATTAAATATTGTGGTTAGAATTTTTAATCACATTTATTAAATCACCTTGTTTTTCTTACAGGTACCAAAGTTTTCGCCTATTGATATTGTCAAAGGCTTTTCCAAAATCTACAAAAGCTAGATGAGTTTTCAAGTTGTATTCTCTTCTTCTTTCTAGTACTTGAACTGGGAAGATATTATCTGTGGTTGACCTTCCTTTTCTAAAGCCATTTAGCTCTTCTCCTATGAGTACCTTAGCTATACATTTAAATCTTTTATTTACTATTCCAGCGTATAGTTTGTATGTAGAGTTGAGTATACTTATTCCTCTATAATTTCTACAATCATTTCGATCGCCATTTTTGAAAGTGATATCACTTCTTCTCCTTTTCATTTTTCAGATATTTTGCATTTTGCCAGCACTCATTTAGAATGTGCAGCAAACTCTAAAGTGGCATCATTCCCTCATACTCGAATTCATCACTTCTGTATTTACTTTATCTCTGCCCGCAGCTTTCCTATTTTCCATTGCTTTCAGTTCCCCTTTCAGTTCATTCTCGTCAATTACATCGTCTCCCTCATCCTTTTCTTGCTAATTCCATGGTTCTCCTCCATTTTCTTGTTCTTATCTGAACCCAAGTTCTTCTTATAATGTCATATCCACAAGTCTTTACTTATGATACCTACTTTCGCTACATCTTTGCGGGCTTTATTTAAATATTTTACAACTTCAAAGGCAAAATTCTGTCTACCGTGTAGATCATGCTCTACTTGACTTATAAATGAATCCTATGTCTGTTTATGCGCTCTTCTCACAATCACATTTGCTGTGTGCCTTTTTGCTTGGTTTCTGCCTTGTTTCCTCATCTTTTTTTCTGGATCCATTGTAAATATGCTATCTTTCTCTTTCATTCCACAACTCGAATTCCTCGCAGTAATAAGTCTATCGAAATTTATTGCTTTAATTCTTTAGACATTTTTTCCTTGACGTTGAATTTAATTAATATAATACCATACAATACTACAATACGTAGAGTTGCAGTAAGAAACATTATTTTTTAACGAAAGAAAATATTGTTTTAAAATTCTTCATACTACAAGTACTGTTATTTGCAGTCATTCAAAATATTTCATTTTATTTCTTCTTCCCTGAAAGCTGAAACTTGGCTCATTGAATTCACTGACGAATTCAACACAGCAGACGTTCAAATCGGTTACCCAAAGACTTAACATGTAAGCCTTTTTACCTTCACTTCCTTCGTGTACTAACAAAACCTTTAAATAGCATTGTAGTCTTCGTCCGTGAATGTAGAGCGCACTTCCTGAGTCGTAACAAGCAGTGTGTCCCCGATGTTGTAACTCACTTTCGTCAATCTTGGAGGGTATGCCGCAACAAGGGGTTCAGCCAAATTGCCAGCAATCTTCTTGGTCGTGCTCTGTGAACGCGCGGCCGAAGAGCACGGAGTTCGCAAGAAAGTGGAGGAGGATGGAGGAGGCGGGACAGAAGGGGAACGACCACAGCCCCACATTGAAGCGTTCACCACTGTTACACGTGGATGCTTGAAATGGAAGATAGGGTGTGGCTGGTGGTCATTTAACGATTACATTTCCCCACAAAACAATTCTGAATCCAGGGACTGGAAATTAGTCTAGTATAATGTGTTAAAAAGAAACAAATTTTGTTTGATCGGTGAAAAGCTGTATTCGACGTACGAGTAAAAAAACGACAGACACACAGATATGAAAGTACTCGCGAAATTAATACACTCCCACTGTAACTCTGGACACTGAGAGCCTTGCGAAAGAAAACAATATGAACGATCAAAGGTAGCATTGTAGATCTAACATAATCAGAGGATATGAGCGAAACAATAAACTCGCTATTGAGTATATAGGAATTGGCTTTATCGCAGTGTGATTGATCTTCAATTCGCATGACAGACGTGATGCTTTTATACAAAAAAACTCTAATAGGTATACATTGGACATCCTGAGGGTATGTTATCGCTCGAAGTGTCATCGCCTGAATAGAGGGTAGTATTAAAAAATTTCTCACAGACGTTTTGACAGGTCGTGACCTATTCTCACTCCACTCAATCGGGGAGGTCCCACTGTGACATGTGATGTGTCTCCATCCACTGCTTTGCTAACTGGCACTTCTTTGCTGGCAGATCCAGAAAGCATGAGCCCCACCGAAAAAAAGGCATAACCGTTTTCGTTTAGATTCGTTTATTTGGCAAAGTTGAATTAAATATTCATTTAACTTCAAATTATGTAATTTTTTAAACAATAATAATGAGTAGTATCATATCTACAGAACATAAATAATATACAATATAATAACAAATATGTTTATTATTTAACCAAAATCTACGATGTCCCCGTCCAAAAAATGATCCGTTGGATCCGCCCCTGCACTTCACCACATTCAAAAATTCCTACACATTAAACTTGAAAATACTCAAAATATGCATTTATTCATATGCATTTTTGCGAACAATGTAGTAATACTTGTTTCGACAAAAATTATTTCTAAACAACTTAATCAAAATATTTATTTTTAATGGATATACAATTTGGTAAATGGAAACTATGGGCTGCTACATGAATTTCCACTAAACGTCCAATTACTTCCTCTAAATTAAGGGCGGAAATATACATTTACTGTGATAAGCTAAGATATCCTCAAATTGTATGAATAAAAGACTATAAATATGTTTATTAGGTGAATATGTTTTAGATTTAGATTTATTTAGTCAAAAAACAGTAAAAACTGTACGTGACGTATGGGGGAGAAGATAATTTTCGGTCGTTTTCTAGAGTTCCAAAATCCCTTCCCATCATTTTAACTATAAATAGTTGAAAGATGATTAAAAGTTAACGATAAATAAATAAATAAAAATAAAATTTTAAAAATCGAGAGATAAGTTACATTTGAAAAACTAGGCAATTTTGTTCCTGAGTTATAGAAAACTTATTTGCAACTGGAAACGAAGTGCAACTACGGATTTTCTATACAGCGGTGATCATTTCGCAATTATAATTACCCAGAATAAAAATACCTTAACAACTGACAATATACATTATTCCGCTAGATGGAAATTTGATAAAGCAGATTTTGAAAAATAGGAAAGAATAACAAAAATTAATGAAATCATAATGGATAACCCCAACTACTCACTTAATGTTATTGAACAAATTGAGAATTTGACAAATTTAATAATAAAAACTGCTAATGAAACTATTGCAAAAACTTCAGCAAAACCAAGAAGAAATCAACTTCCATGGTGGAATGAAGAATGTGCAAATACTCATAAAAAATACAGAAATGCATTCGCAAATTACAAACGACATCCAACAATCGATAACCTATTGAGTATAAAAAATCAAGAGCATATGCTAGAAGAACATTCAAAGAAAATATATGAAAGTCGTGGATACAGTTCATCTCCTCAATGAATCATCTCTCCAAAATGCCTGAAAACTGAAAAAAAACTACGTAAATAAACGGTACTTATAAGCCACCTACTAATGGTGTAACAATAATTTCTAATACCAAACTAGTAACATCCAACAAACAAATAGCCAACATCCTAGCAAATCAATTTGCCAATTCAAGTAATAAAAACGTCAATGACAAATTCCAAACATACAAGGCAAACCTTTTTCACAAGGTCTAGTCCAACCGTTGTGAAGTGTCCTATAACCCTACCCCTATCCTAACTCCTTCCCAATACTGGCCGCTAGGCACTGACGCAGGAGCGCGTAGTAGGAGGCGCGTACTCGGAGATGTTACCTGGCGGCCCTCTTGACAAGTCACTGACGAGACGTGACATTAAATGACAGATAATGTTAATGGATGATCACTCCTATAACTAGCGCGATTATTAATGATGGATTACGCCCAAGCGCCAAACGCTCAACGCCCCCGGGGTTTGGAGACGCGTTGCGTCAATTCAGACGCAGCAAATTGAAAAAATAATAACAATAATTTATAATGACTAGTAACATTCAAGAAACAAATAGCTAACATCTCAGCAAATCAATTTGCCAATAATTCAAGTGATAAAAATTCACTGATAAATCCCAAACGTACAAGGCCAATTCTGAAATTAAAATTAAAAATATAATACAAAAATATACATACAAAATACAATAATAAATTCTCCCCTCTCACTAGGAATACCATCCCAGGACCTGATGACATCCACAATAAATTTCTAAAAGAACTCCCTCCAATAGCCATTGACCATGTAACACCTTTACTCAATGAAATTTGTCTCAAGGCATTATTCCTTATAAATGAACAGAATCGGTTGTTATTCCTGTACCCAAGCCAGAGAAAGATCACACCATCGTGTGTCTTTTATGACAGATGCAATGGACTCCCTCAAGGATCAGTACTGAGTGTTTTTCTCTCCCTTGTTGCTATTGATGAAATTAAAAATCTAATTCCTCAACCAATAATGGTGTATTTGTTTGTCGATGGCATCACAATATTAATAAGAGGAGAAAATATTAATACTTCTCAATAAATGCTACGAAATAATCTAAATAATATTCAAAATTCAAGATAAATCAGATTCAAATTCTTCAAAATAAAGACTTAATATACACTGTTCAAAAAAAGAGATTTCCAGAATAATCGACTTAAATTGACATTAGGATCACAAATAATAAAAACCTCAAGCCAAATCAAATTTTGGGAATGATTTTCAATAGTAAAATAGCGTGGAAACTACATATACAAAAATTAAAACTGAATTGTTTTCACAGACAATACAATAAAGTGTATTGCAGACTCCAATTGGAGAGCCGATGAAAATATAATACTGCCGTCCTACAAAGCTCTTATATGGTCCAAGCTTGACTACGTGTATGTAGTATATCAGTCTGCTAATCCAACAATTTTAATCAGACTAAAAAAATAGAATCTCAACATTTGACACAAGAGATACATGGCTGTACGGTAGCCTTGTCCTTGAATTGCTGTAAATAAACGTTTTTATAATATTCAAAGTAGACATACTTTTGACTATTTTTTGTGCTTTTCTGTCTTAGAGAAACCAAATTAACTTACATGCTGCAATCTAACCGTATATGTATTGAAAATATTGATCATAAGATAAGATCAATTTATTTGAACTGCAAATGGGCATAACCCGGTGGCAACCAATTACATAGATAAGCTAATACAGCTAACATGCAAATTATATAATAATAATAATAATAATAATAATAATAATAATAATAATAATAATAATAAAAAAGAAGAAGAAAAATAACATTAATAATAAAAATAATAATGATATTAAAGTGTCTAATTCATAAAACATTTAAAATAACCGTAAAAAAAGAAACATCGTAATCAAACTCCGCACTGAATTTTTGTTCAGCTGCAATTCACTACACTTCACTTCACTACACTTCACTATGACCCTTTAATCACTTCCTATATTATTTCTCTGTTCTACACTGCACGACACCTCACTTTACAATATATTACTGATGTAGCTCTATAAGCTACTATTGCCAGCTATTGTCATTTATTTAGTACCACCTGTTTTATTTAGTAGTAAATTAAATTCCTAAACTGTTGAACGTTACGAGGTAAGGGTTCAAAGGTTTTGCAGGCAATGTATTCCATTCTTTTAACGTTCGATTTGTAAAAGAAAATTTCCCCACTGGTCTGTTCTCTGCGGTCTTAAATTTATTTGGTGCCAGTGATTCCCCATACTGATGTATGTAGTAATACTTAGCCGCCGATTAATGTATTTTCAAGCTGGATGACCACTATAAGCTTTATACAAAGCACACAGCCTTGCTACTGATCGCCTATTTTCGAGAGAATCCAATTGTGTCAATTTCTTGTCCATGAAAGTAAATTTACTAGCCCTACACTGAATTCTATCTAAATTTTTACACTGCATAATTTTGTGCGGATCCCAACAAATTTTCTTCGTCTTCTTTCGAATTTGTTACGATATATTATGCAATCGTCTGCAAATAGCCAAACTTTTGATATTAATTGCGCTGGCAGATCATTAACGAACGCTAGAAATAGAAGAAGTCCAATCCAAGTCCAGAGTGGGAAGTCCAAAGAAGTCCTTCCCACTCTGACGTAACGCTTGCCCCAGTAGAAAACTAATGGCCAATTCGAACTTTATGTTTTCTGTCTCACAGAAGCTCGCGAATCTACGCCATCACCCTGATATATATCCGCCTGAATTCATTAATTTCTGTACGAACCGATCGTGGGGAACGACATCAAACGCTTTGGCAAAATCTAGAACTATTGCGTCTACTCTCCCGCCCACATCCATTTCATCTGATAGATCCTGAAATAGCGTGGCTTCCTGACTTTCACATGAATAACCACTCCTGAAGCCGTGTTGGCCTTCATAGAGCCATTTTTTGATTTCCCATTCTTGCTTAATGTAACTGGCAAATAGATACTCCATAAGTCTGCAGATCACTGACGTAAGACTTAACGGCCTTCATGGACAAAAGTAGTCATCCATAGAAAATGGTTGGTGAAATTAGCTGTATGCCAGTAAACAAGGAAATCAGGGACACGGGATTTGCAACAGAAATGAGAAGAATACATCAATACCTCCTGCTGATAGTACAAAATATATTATCCGATATTCAAAGAGAAATGCATAACATATCATGAAGGGGACATTCGGTTTATGGACATCAGTATTCGTCCATTCCGCTGAAAATTATAACCAATTAACCATTACATTTTGTCTCAGTACTTTTGCTGCGTACAATAGCTTTAAGCCTCTTAGGCATGGATTGCACCAATGTGCGTGTCACATTCGTGTCAAGCTTTTGCCATTCTTTCTGCAGGACCTCTTTCAGTTGTTGTGTTCGTGATGTGGTGCTTGCGCAGTCTGTTCTTCAACTCACTCCACAAATGTTCAATAGGATTGTATAGTAGCCACAGGCGCACAACTTCCGCCGTAGGCTTGGGGTCGTTGTCGTGCTGGAAATAAAAGTCACGTGCCATGCCTAGCTTGTTTGGGCTTTTCTGTAGATTGTCGCGTAGGATTTGCAGGTACTTGAATCTATCCATAGTTCCTTCTATGAAAACCAATTCCCCCACTTGACATACCGCCCAAACATAACCCTAACCCCCGCGTGCTTAACTGTGGTTCGCACATGTTGTGGATCCAGTGCCGTATTTTGGGCTTGCGCCACACCATTTGCCCATCATTGCCGTAGATGTTGAATTTGCATTCATTTGAAAATAAAACCTTCTTCCTGAAGTCGGCATCCTTCTCCACATATTCTTCCGCAAACAGTAGACGTTTTGCTATGTTCTGCTTGCTGATGTAGAGCTTCTTCTAGAGTTGTTTTTTTAGCTTACTTAGTAATTTATATAGAGGGATAATAAAATCACCCAAAATTAATTGTATGGATATTTACAAACTTGAGCAGCAAAGCAAAGGAAAATAACTTCACGGGTAGCTATAGATCAGAAGGAAGAGAAGAAAATGGAGAAAAGAGGAGACAAGATAGAAAAGGGGAAAGAAGCGACGCGATATGAAGAACATAGAGAAATGTTGACACAATGAGGAAAGAGGAGAGATGGATAACAAACAAAAATAAATGTTGGGATTACATTAGTGAGACAAGTCGAAAGGAAAAGATGAGTCAGGCGAGACGAATCAGAGGGAGAGAGAGGGAGGATGAGAGGGTTATGAAAGCGGTCGAGTGGTGGAAGGCAGATGGCGCCGAGACGCTTGTCCCAGACGCCGTCGAGGGGCGTGGGGCATGGAGTGGGGAGCGGGGGGGGGGGGAGCACGCCACGCGGCAAGCGCAGTGGGCCGTGGCGAGCGCCAGCGGCGCGGAGCCTCCGGAAGGAGGAAGTCACGGCGCGGCCGAGTGGCCCCTCGCCCCCCTCCCTCGCTCCTCCAACATCGATCAGCGCCTCTCCTCTTGGCTACCTCTGTATTCATGCTGCAGTGCCAATTGTTCGACATTCCATTACAAAGTAATAATCCACTGAAGCAAGACTGCCTTCTGTTCTGTCATTGGCGCTCAGGAGTTTTACAATATACTCACGATGGACTCACGATTCCACAACCAATTAGGATTTCATACTACAAGAAATAACATGTATCCGTATATATGGAGAGCTCTTAAGAGTCTTAGTGAAAGTTATTTTTCATGAAAATATGGACCATTACTTTGGTAAATCAACTTTGAGAAGAAACTTTGTGTTGATGCAATAAAGAATTAAATACGGTCACATCCTATAATTTCATCATTTTTTTGTATTTTTCTCTGTTGAAATGTAACTACTGTGATTCTTTTCCTGCAATATTTATGTGTCATGCAATGAAATGAAGATTCACCATGATGTATCGTTTCATTAGAAAGTTCTTTCAATAGATTCTTCAGAATCAGCAGTAATAAATTACGAAGCATATTAGGGTTATTACAAACACACATCCATCTTGCAAGGTTCAAAAATGATAAGTAAGATTTTATCGTAAGCCCGATGTTAATGTGAATAAGTTAAATTTAAAAGTGTTCACAAAAGTGGTTTCCATTAAGGAAGTAATTAATCGTCGGGGGATGTCAAACGTATTTACATTTTGAAGAAGAATATCCGGATTCTAGAAAAGCACTTTTCTATGAATATCGCTTTCTAATGAAATCACTGTTCCAGCAGTTGCCAGGGTAGCGTTAAATAACATTACGACGATGAAAATATTTCTAATGTAAAATTGAGATTACAAAACAAGAGAAAAGTATATCTATTTTAGGAGGGTTGAATGTGTTCTCATTTACTTAACAATTAAATCGAATCTGTTGTAGAGTTGGAAAATTCATCGGAATCTTTTGCTGTATTATTATGCTATTTTTTACTATCATATATGTATCAACCATTATTTGAGGCCTAATATTTAATACTTCAATGTAACGTGTCAGGTTATGATGTAATTAGTCTCCAAAGGTAGTGCATTTATCATTCTTCTGCACAGAAAGAGCCCCTGTAAAGTGTCGGAAAACATTTTGTTTTCCATTTTGTAAAAATAAGATTATTATATGTACTAGCCTTATTACCAATGTTCAATGTTCACCGAAATTGAAAAAAAAATAGGGATCCCCGGCTATGTGAAATATCCAAGAACTTGCGGAATATCCAAACATAATGGGACAAATTCGAATGCAAATATTTGGTTGAGTAATTCTGCCTAATGTCACTATGCACATACTCAGTGAATTCTCAAACTCAGAGCGTCACTGCTAAAGACACAGCTGAGGTCAAGCGAAAGTAAGGCTCCATTATGATGAATGCCATACTCATTTCTGAGCGTAAGACGAAAAAGAAGTTGGCGCTTTTGTATCTCTCATCTGCTTTTTTTATTTTACATTGACAGGTAGAACAACGCTCAGCCGTGAGGCTCTTTAGTTGATTGACTGAGTAGCTTTCTATCAGCAAAGTGTGAAGGGGTAACTTCTTGTCACCTCCCTGATTCTTAGGTTATACCTTCAATCAAGGTTATTGCCGCGAAAATTTGTTAGAGAGCGATGATCGGGTTTAGAAAGGAATACGAGGGAGAGACAGGTGAATTAAATAAATATTCTTACCTTATATAATATCGGACAGATATTGAAGGATAATTTGAGATGGGAGTCTGTTTCTTAGGAGGGAGAGTGGGGGATGATCAGTTCATTTTTCATACTAAGTGACTGCTCCTTGTACATGATTTTAATTATTGAAGACATTATATGACAGTTTCGTAATAAAGGAAATAATCGGTTCTACTCAAGATCGTTGTGAAATGTCTTATTGCTGACAAGTCAGGCAGCATTTACTGTTATTCTTTAGATTTTGTTTTAAAAAATTTATAACTTATTAATGCGGATGGGGCATCTGAAACAGGGGCAGGGCTTGCGTAAGTTATTATCAGACGAATAATCGATATGTAAATGGTCTAATTGTAATTCATTAGGTGTGAGTGATGAGAAATAATTCTTTACAGATGGTACAATAATCATGTGGTAATTGTATTGGTATGAGAAGCCAATCCTGACCCAATCATACGATTGAAACCCCCATACCTAACACGATGTTCTAATCGACAGTCTTCTATTCCGCGAACACGGAGATGGCTCTAAGCTCCTGCGTCAGTGAGGATCTGACCGGGATGTCCTAGGGTTCGAGTCCCGTCTACGGCAGAGTTTTAGCTAGGTCGAATTCAGCCTCTATCTGGATGTGAATTTTAGCGGCTAGCTTTTCTCATCGGTTGGTATTCGTAGTTCTCCTATAAGGCGAATGCCGAAGCAGTACCCTATCAAAAGGGCCATGTGCGATCTTTCTTTTCTCCACCTCGTTCTATCATCGCCAGTACATGCGTTCTATCACACACTGACATGCACTACACTACCACACAATCCGGGAGACCAGTCAGTAGCTTAGAGCTTATCCCACCTGGGGCGGTAGCAGCGTGTAACTCTGAAGGGAGATACCTGGTTGGGGAAAACCAGCGGCAGTCGACGTACGTCAGCGCCAGATATCGCCAGCCAGCGGAGAAAGCTAATCGCCAGCTCCCGCGATTAAACATGCGCTACGCTTACTGGACTAATGACTTTAGCGGAATCACGAAACAACAGCGAGGGAGAAGGCATTGTTAGGAGCGACCGAGCAGGCGGCGCGTCGCCCCGCGACGCAGCGATGGCCGGCTTCTGACCGTGTTGGGCTGCAGCAGGCTTCCATGGAGAATGCCGACCAGCTGTCCCTGACGCGTGTTGTTCAGCTGCTGCGCTGCCCTCGCTGCTGCGAGCTGCCCACCTCCGGCCCCATCTACTCGTGCGAGCGCGGCCACACGCTCTGCGGGGCATGCTACGAGCACCTCGAGAAAGGTCTGCGCCGACTCACACCCTTCAAAATCGTCCTTTTTACACATACTTATTCACTTTCAGGGCAACGGTATGAATATTACGCGTATTAGTACCGTGAAATGGAACCTGTGTATGAGCCATGGAATACGACTGTACGCCAAGTTTCTTGAGACAAAGTCGATGCTCTCTATGGACTCTTGTGCTTCTATAATATAATGCTATCCGTCTGTAAAGGAATCTCGTTGATTTTCTTCTAGGAGCTGATTGAGGGCCTTATTGTCTCTTAAACATTCTTGGACTATATTTCTCTTACATCATTTCCCTTTTCCTACCTCCATTCTTCCTATTCCATTTCACTTTCCAGTCCAACCTTATCTCATCCTCACGAAAATCTTCTGCCCTCCACTGTCCTACCCGGGTATAAGTGAACCTAACAAAGTTTCCATCTTTCTCCACAAAATAAACCTTCTTCCAATCACCCACACTTTTAATCTCCATCCCTGTACGGAAGAGAGGCGTTGACAACTTTTGATAACAACACATGAAAAAGAATCCTGAACGAAGAGTTCTCTCTCGGCGGCAAGCATGTAAGAAATAACATCACTTGGTAGTAGAAGTGACAGTGGCCTGTACTAGTTTTATACCCTGGCATGTGGTTGCAACGTATGACGGTAATTAACTAAAGGTAGTTCGTAGGCAGACCGGATGTTCATTTAAAGCAAAGCTCTCTGATTTCTAGAGTATTTGGCTTTAAAAATTTACATAATTGTTTGAATTAAGTGACATTTTTTAAATACACTATTTCTTCTATGCTAAGAACAAAACATTTCAGGGGTGAACGTAATTTTTGACTACTCACTCTTGTGTCGTCTCCTCTCTCCTGTTTTGTACACACTAGTAGCAATCTTCCAACTTTAGCCTCTTCTTATTCGTGAGGACAATAGTTAATTCGTGAGAATAGTAGAGATAACAGAGACGAGAAGTGGCTCACCTAAATAAATTGTGTCTATTTCAGTAAACATTTTTTGGAAGCAGTTACAAGATTCACTGTATAAATAGTAAAAATTGTTTTTTTCCGCGATATAAATGGTGCGGTTCAGTATAAATCTTTCTCCTGGAAAATAACTGCCTGTAGACGAGTCACTTAGATTGCGCTTCGATGAAATACGGGATGTTAACGTAGGTATTAAAGATAACTTTGGTGTGTTTCAACAATAATATTGTGCACCAGATCCTGGCGCCACTCGATCATGTTTGCACCCGTTTCACTTAATTAAGATTAAACTAGTGGTGCTAAAAGAGAACATACTTTCTCGCTCCCTTAGTAACGGTGATGTAATAATGCTATACCGCATTTCTGTCTATATCAACACATCTCAGTCGATGTGCTCTGCCAACAACTTGCACATGCAGCGATGGGTGCTGCCAACAATGGGCACATGTCATTCTCCCTAAAAGCGCCTGAAAATTTTTCAGTTTGCTTTGTTGTGATTTTATGAAAGTTCATCTATGACATTCTTTATAGAACTCTATTGCTTGTTTCGAACACATACAATAATTTTACGCCATGTCTCCATGATATTTTAAATATTTTTTTCTTTTAAATGACCAAACTAATGACTACCAAACAAAACCATAATAAATCTCTTCATAATTCATTAAAGACTTAAACAGTTATAGATGCCCCGGAGAGCAGTAAAGTAGAAAGCCCGCTAAAACGTTTCATCTTTGCTGCAAAGTTCGTACGTTGGTTTTTTGAAAAAAAAAATTAAAATTGCAAATAATCGATAACTATTATACACAATTTTTATTCCCCCCACATCATGAAGACAAGCAAGGATAATTTTACAAATTAATGTAATATCCACAAATAAATGCCTTACAAGATATCCCATTAAAAATGATATTACGAATGACATTAAATTATGAATATTAACTATTAATTATGAATATTAAATATTAATTATTAATGTTAACACTATTCATTGGGCTACTACATGTGTGAACATGATATGGCACTGCGTTGACATGAAATTTGCCTGAGGTTGCACATACTTTCTTGCATTACTGGATACAGCTACGTAATATTGAAATATTGCTTTTCTGCTAGCACCAACTATTATTTGAAACGTCCCAATTCAAGCAAGAAGCGAGCAACGTACTATAGCCAGCCCAGCATTGTGAAAACTATATGCATTAGGTTGACTAATAATATCTATACAATAATTAGAATACAAACAATTTACATTATATTTCTTACGAAAATTCTGGCTGGTCACTCATGAGTTGTGTTTCCTCGTAAGATAAGTTCCGATAGCGTTTCATTTCATCACTGACTTCTAACATCCACACTTTAGACGCGGTAAACACTATTGCTTTTCAACAAAGAGAACGTCCATGGTTTCTCGGAAAAGATAAAATGATTTAAAGAATAGAAGTGCTTCTCAATCGATGCGGGATTGTTGCGAAATTACTCTTTAAGTTTTGCAGATTGCTTAAAAAGAAATACATCAACACATTGAGAATTCACATTGAGTAAAAAGTAAAAAAGCGCGAAAGGAAAAATAGAATTATTATTGGCATTTTAAATAGGAAATTAAAATGAAAATTATTTCCAGAATTGAAGTCATTATCGATGATAGACATTTTTAGAAAATGTTTGCTTCAACAAAATCTGCGTAAGATTTATCTTGATGAAAACACGCGTGGTGTTGCTGATTATTTATTTTATTTTAATTACGATATTCAAAATAAAAATGAGCTATTACATCACTAATTAATGTTTTTGATTGTGTATTTAGTTATTTATTTTTCGTGTCTTTTAATTGGAGACAATTAATGGATATATTAAATTAAAAATACGACACGTGAAATCACATATATTTGGATTCCATGGTCACCACACTTCGACCCACTTGTAGAAGCCTATTGCAGCACCTCTGCCCTGCACTTAAAATCTCCAGTTTTTCTGTTGCGTCAGATCCCAATATTTGGAGTTAATGATTAAATTAGAAGTTAAAAACGAATTGAAGACAGCGACATTTTTAAGGTTGTTTACGACTGAATTTGCTTCGAGTATTTACGTTATTATTTTTCTATGATAATGTAATGCTACGGACCGACGTTTTGCTGTCATACACTTTTTTCATAACAAGGACCCACAAAACGTGGATTCGTTCTACAGCACGTTTTAGAGAATTTTTTTCTCTATTTAGCACCTAGATTTGTCCACTTATTCCTCACCAGGGCCGGGAAATAAGAGATTTTGTGTTGAAAATTAGTCATTTTCCGCCGCACTTTTACAATACTTTCTCTTCTTACGTTAGTATGTGCGAGAAAGTAAAATGTATTACCTGCTTTGTATATTCTATGTTGCAATTATGCTCCTAAATTGCAGTATCCACGTTTTTGTTAGAAAAGAATAGAACATGTAGTTGAAATGTTTACTTCAACGTCTGTGATGTCTATAATGTCCCCATTTCCTTTCTCTAATGGATTCTAATCGTAAAGTGCTCAACTGATTATGGTTTTTGTGGTTCGTGAGACTGAAGAATAAGTAGCGACGATGTGCTGTACGCACTGATTTTGCATAGTAAACTGTATATCATTATGTTCACAATTCTTGCTGACCAAAATAGTTTTAATCTGCAACGTGTTCTAATTGGTGTAACGTACACGAATAACGTTTACCTTATTTGAATAGTTTTCCAAAACACCCACCCTCTTGGCATTGGGTAATCACAGCTTTGGGTAGCTGTGTTGCTGTTTTCGTGCACTTCCCATGACAAATTGAATCTTGTAAAGATAGTCAGAAGTCAAAAACAAAATACAAAACTTTGTCGTAAGCCAAACGTACGGCTTGACTTCGGGAGCCACTAGATATTTCAATAGTTTTCCAAAACAACACACACTGTACCTTGCGAGGCAACTTATCTTCAATTTATCGTTCCAAGACTCCTTCGGCTCGCTGAAGAAAATCGAATAGATCGAAAACGGTAATGGAAAACTGGGTACAAGTTGGGCATGTAGCCCTCCCATTTTGCAAGGCACGTCCAAAGGTCTCAAAGGTTTCTGTTTCTTTGGCTTTCGATAAGAAAGGTTCCCGATAAACTTCGTCGTTCAGAACAACAGATTCTTGAAACTTTTAAAGATTATCTAATATCATTTCTCAGATCCTAGGAATACATATACTATGACGTGACTTTGGGGAAAGCAAATAAATGAGAGTGAATAATTGCTGTACGTACGTTAATCGTTTCCAACACTACTTTTTCAAGCGCGTCATTCTAACTACGTACAGTAAAATGCATTTTCATCTTGCAAAGATATTATCTTTTCACATTACAATCATGTAGTTTACGGGAGAAACTGTTACGGTTTTCTTAACGTTCGCCATTTGTTGTGTGCTGGAATCCAGTCCTGGCAGTCTGAACAGACTTAAGTTCTGGTGTTTACTCCAGCCATTTTCGCCGGTTACTTTGATAATTCCCATAGAGACATGCCTCCTAACCAGATGTAAGTATAGTTACTGCCTCGTAAACACTTCGCAGGAAGTTTACACAGGACACTTCCTACATTTTGTAGTTTGGAATACCTCTGCAAGTAATTGCATCATTTTCGTAATATTTATGATACTAATATTAGTTCAGTGAGTAGCTTATGAAATATATAAATTAAGTGCTTTTCTAGAGAAAGAGAAATAATACTTTTGACCGAATATTCGACTGTCCTATACTATTTCACATGACTTCTACTTTCTCGCCTGATGGAAGTAATTCATAAGAAGAGAAAGTTATCTATTCGTGCGCCGGAAAATGAATTGTCGCCAGAAAGCCTTATTTTTATTTCGTTTTGAGATCTATTCAACCACTTTAAATAATGTCATTGTATATTTACGTTGTTGTTGACATTTTCTCTTATTTCATTGAGTATGCTTTATTAAAGAGTATCTGAATTCATATCTTTTATTAGAGTTAATCATACCGTGGTATTAACTGTTTTCTCGTTCTGAAAAAACTTTCGTGTTCACTTCAATCGTTTCCTCCTTTCTTCACTACTTTTATTTTGGTTATTTTAATTCAAATTCAGCATTTTATTGTGATACTGAAATATAACAATGCTAACATTCCAGACGTGAACTCATTTACTACAAAATCTTAAAATTAGGCCTTCAAAACAAAAAAAAACCTATATGATCCTTCCACTCTAAATGTGTGTTGATTATTTAACTTTCACGTTTTTTGTGTGAATGCCGATTTCTCTTTTGCCAAAATCACTTTCATTATATCCATTTTGGACATCCTGGCTCATTCTTTCGTAATTTAGAATCAGTGACCGCATGATCTAACTGGCCGTGGGAAAAACTCGCGTGCAAGAACTTCCTTCCTCATTAAAAACGCGCCTTGGTATTCGATCTGGCAACCTGCCGTGATGTCCCCGATGTTTATTCTCGCACCGCAAGTTCCGCCGGGCTTAGGCCTCGGGCGCCGGATACATCCGCTGGATACAGGAGAGAGAATTTGGCGTTTTCCGGCGCGTCAACTGTTATTGTCGTTAGCTCCGTAAGTGTAGCCCATGTTATGAAAGGGGCGGTTTTCCTCCCCCGCTCGAACGTGAACTCTGGGGCGGACATGCCTGGTGGGAGTAGTTTTATTCTCCTTTTATGTCCCCCATCGGAGCACCGTCCCAGCCGGAACTCCCTACAGTTCTCCCAATGGCTGTGGCAGTGCAAGTTTGTGTGTAGGAGAAATGAAAAGGACACGAAAAAGGAAGGAAAAATTGATCCGTGTCGCGTTTGTTAAGGAGTTGTCCCGATATGAGTCTCCTATTCATTGGCAAAAAAAGAAAAACTAACAATCGAAGCAGCTGATCCCTAGAATTATCCTCCAAGGTGTGGTTGAATTCAACCCATCAATCAAGATAGTGTCAAAGAAATCCGATACCGCTGAGGCTCGAACCCTCGCACGTGGCTGTCAAGCACGCTGCAGATGCAACGCCCGAGCCGTCGCAACGAGTGCCTGTTAGTGTTGTTTGCCGGCATATCCTCGTAGTGCAAGCTCCGCTGGTTTTGGGCCGTGCGCACCGGCCGTCTCCGCCGGCCACGGAAATAGAGGGGGGCGCGGCGAAGGGGGCGGTTTCGGGCAAGGAGCAGAGCGCGCGGCGCCCATCCGGGTCAGCCGCCGCCGCCTCTGTGGACGGGTGACTTTCCATCCGCGTGCGTTCGCTGCGGCACGCAGCGCTCGCGGTAGCAGGCACGCGCGCTTTCATCGAGGCGAGCTGACTAGCAGTCTGCCCAGCGCTGGGACAGTGTTCAAATCCCCACCCATCCATGTGGAACTCTTGTTGGATTGTGGAAGCGGGGTTTGCAGAGGCTTTTCGGGGTTCTCCCGTTTCTTCTGAATTTACTTTCCGCCATTGTTCTATCATTCGTATCATAAAATAATCACTAATTCATCAAAATCATTCTTCCACTTGAAGCATGATTGTAAGGCTTAGAAACTGATATCATAAAAAATAAAATAATTACAAACGTTCGACGTGTGTTTTTTAGCTTTGTAGCTACAGGGAGCTATTTATAGCATCATCCAGGGTCCATCTTTAGATATCACAGTTCCATTACCAGACAACGAATGTAAAGATTGTGGGGCGTAAGGTGGGGGATTCGCGACAGATTTTCTCAAGGTTGTCCCGATCCCCTTGGCTCTCATTCCTCCTATAATCCATTGCCAGACAATCAAGACAATAAATTACTGATCCATCTAGTATATAGCTTTTATAGCCATGCATTACAAGCCTAAATAAGAACGAGAAAAATGCGATGATGAGCGAGGCGAACAATTAGGAGGATTGTGAAGGTGCACCTGCAAAGACAGAAGGGACACTTAGATGAGGGAAGATTAGTAGGTTAGTAGAATTGCGGCGAAACATTGATGAATTTGTGAGTCGGCCGGAAGGCGAAGTAGTCAGCAAGAGTCAACGTAGGCGTGTGAACAGGCATTTAAATGTGCAAGTAGTTAGACGTTAAATGAATTCGTAAGTTACCAAGTGAACAAATTACCGAGTGACACTTAAATGAGCAAAATAAAAAAAGCGGATTAGCAAACGAGTATTAACTGAACAAGCGAAAACAATATCCATTTCAAAAAAGGATAAAAATATGAACTAGAGAGAAAATGGGCAAGCAAGCACATAAACGAGGGAGAGTCTTTCAAAAAAAAGTTTTTCTGCGAAATGGACGACAGAAAGAGCTGGCGGATTTGTTAGTTTGTGCGGTGTATTCAAAGTGAACGGGCAAGTGGACGGCGAGGAGACGTGCGAGAGGCCGGGCCAGCGGGCGTGCCAGCGGAAGGTCGATGGAACGAGCGGGCGGACGGGCTAGCAGGCCGGCGAACGGAAGGGCGAGGGGACAAGTGAGCGGACGGGCGAGTGTACGGACGAGCGGACAGCGATCGGACGGACGAAATGACAGGTGAGCGGACGGATGAGCAGAGGGGTGAGTGGATGGGTGAGCGGACGGGAGGTGTGGACGGAGACCGGACGGACGAGGCAACGGGTCAGGAGACAGGCGAGCGATCGGGCGAGAGGGAGGTGTTAGCGAGCGGGTTACTGACTGGGTGAGGGGATGGGTGAGTGGGCGGCAAGCAGACGGCCGAGCGGCAAACGAGTAGACGGGCGAACGGACGTGGAACGGGCTAGCGGGCGGGAGGGGGACGGGCAAGTGGGCC